>VSMD01081293.1:0-157783 GCA_008750895.1 Mirza zaza | reverse complement strand
GAAAAAATGCTCAACATCTCTAATCATCAGGGAAATGCAAATCAAAACCACAATGAGATATCACTTAACTCCAGTGAGAATGGCCTTTATCAAAAAGTCTCCAAACAATAAATGCTGGTGTGGATGCGGAGAGAGAGGAACACTCCTACACTGCTGGTGGGACTGCAAACTAGTTCCACCTCTGTGGAAAGCAATATGGAGATACCTTAAAGCGATACGAGTGAATCTACCATTTGATCCAGCAATCCCATTGCTGGGCATCAACCCAAAAGATCCAATGACACTCTACAAACAAGACACCTGCACTCGAATGTTTATAGCAGCACAATTCATAATCACAAGGCTGTGGAAACAGCCCAAGTGCCCATCAATCCAAGAATGGATTAATAAAATGTGTTATATGTATACCATGGAGTACTATTCAGCTCTAAGAAACAACGGTGATATAGCACATCTTATATTTTCCTGGTTAGAGCTGGAACCCATACTACTAAGTGAAGTTTCCAAGAATGGAAAAACAAGCACCATATATACTCACCAGCAAACTGGTATTAACTGAGCAGCACCTAAGGGGACACATAGGTATTACAGTAATAGGGTATTGGGCAGGTAAAAGAGGGGAGGGGGGTGGGTATATACATACATAATGACCATACTGGGGGATGGTCATGCTGGAGACTCAGACTTGTGGGGGGAGGGGGGAATGGGCATTTATTGAAACCTTAAAATCTGTACCCCCATAATATGCCGAAATAAAAAAAAAAAAACCTGTGCTTCACAAAGTTTAATGTGCCCATGAACCCCTGGGTGTCCAACTCAACAGCTCTGGGGTGGGGTCTGTGATTCTGTATTTCTGACAATTCCTAGGTGGTCCCCAGGCTACTGGCCCGTGGACTACTCTTTGAGTAGCAGGAGCTAAAGGGTTTTAGCAGTATCAGTGTATCAGATCTAAAGACTCCTCTATCACATGTTACATAAGTGGAGAAAAAGAGAAGTTTCTCATGATTTTTGTCCCTCCCCCTCCAACAATATTGTTTTTAATGCTTCTAAGATTTTGCTCATCTTGTCCATGCTGACTTGTTCTCCGAAGTCCAGCTCCATCTGGTAACTGGCTACGTATTCTTTAAGGTTCATCTCAAAAGCTTCGTCTTCTTGTATAACACCTGCCCGGTGTTGGCTGATGGCCAGGTCCCTAACAGGTCCCCATAAGCCAAAGAGGTAGTTGCTGCTCCCACCAGCTCCTCTTCCCATCCTTACCTGACTCACTTACTTAGCATCCATCAAATGGTCACAAAGAGCTCCCTGGGTTGGACAGGGTGCCCTTTTGGGCACATTCCCCCTAATCAGGCATTTTCCCCAGCAGTTCTTTAGGATAGTGTAGTCTAGCAGTCCCCAACCTATTTGGCACCAGGGACCATTTTCATGGAAGACAATTTTCCCATGAACCAGAGAGGGATCAGGGAGGTGGTTTCGGGATGATTCAAGTGCATTGCATTTACTGTGCACTTTATTTCTACTATTATTACATTGTAATATATAATGAAATAATTATACAATTCACCATAGGTTGGGGACCCCTGGTGTAGTCTACCCAGCCAAGAGGGTTCAGTGGTTATTTTACCTTTTAATGTTCCTTGAGGAAAAGATACCTGTAAAAATACAAGGTCTTATACAAACATCCAGATAACATAATAACATTATCAGGAGCTGTTTAAAACAGAAAAATAAAAAATAGGACCAGGCAGGCACAGTGGCTCATGTCTGTAATCCCACTAGGGAGGTCGAGGCGGGAGGATAGTTTGAGGCCAGGAGTTTGAGACCAGCCTGGGCAACATAGTGAGACTTTGTCTCCACAAAAAAAATTTTAAATTGGCTGGGCATGGAGGTGCATGCCTATAATCCCAGCTACTTTAGAGGCTGAGGTGAGAGGATTCCTTGAGATCAGAAGTTTGAGGTTACAATGAGCTGTAACTGAGCTGTGATTGTGCCACTGTATTCCAGCCTAGGGAACAGAACAATATCCTATCTTAATTAATTAATTTTTGTGCCACTGAAACTCCTTTCATTTAGCAAAGGCAAACTCAGAAGCACAGATGGGGCAGGGAGCTAACCTGAATGAAGGTGTTCAGTTGGGTACAGTGTCCTGGTGAGTCCATGACCCATCTAAACAGGGCAGCACCCAGCCACTCTCCCAGAGAGGGACCCTGCCCAGGACTGTCAAATCTTCTAGAAGCCAGGAATCCAGATTTTTATATGCAATATCTCACATCAACAAATCCAATTTTGGGTTATTGTTGTTTCAACACTGTGAAAGCCAAATCAAACAAATCTATAGGTCTGATGTAGCTGGTTGGGGGAACCCAAGGGGGACACAGGATTTTTGCATTTGTTTAAAGTGATTCTTCTTTTGAATTAATTTTTACTTCTAGCCTGTTGGAATCCATCAGAACTGAGTATATAATTTACCAGTGCCTGGCATAGTTTGTGCTTGGCAACAGCTTTACCCTTAAGCTGAGATGTGGCCAATGAAGTCCAATCTTGCTCTAGATATTCTTGGTCCTTGTGCATTTAACTTACAAACACAGCCCCAATACTCAGAAGCATCTGGAGAGCCTAGTTCCTATGTCTGCTTCACCTGTAAAAGTATTGTTTTTCCTGGCCTTCTTTTCAGAAAATAGCTGCCATTTAACATGAGGAATCAAGACAGCTGGTGAGCACATCTGCTTCTGTCTCTATGGGCAGTGCAGCACGTGATTCTGATTCTGGTGGTGCAGCAACTTCTTGAGTCTGGCAGAAGATGTGAAAGGCTCTAGATATTAAAATGCCAAAAGGAAATTTATGAAAGGTGAACAGCATGTGGGAATAGAAAACTAGTGGGTGTGCCAGCAATACATTCCATATCATCTTTAACCAATGATGTCTTACAAATCAAATGACTATACCTATCAGGATATTACAATCATGGTACAAATAGCACTAATTTATTGCTTCCAGTTCCCCCCAACCTTCTTTTAGAGGTGGAGTCTCACTAAGTTGCCCAGGCTGGAGTGCAGTGGCTATTCCCAGGCACAATCATAGTAGACTACAGCCCCAAACTCCTGGGGTCAAGCCATACTTCTGCCTCAGTCTTCCAGGTAGCTAGGACTATGGACACTCAGCTGTTCCCCCATTTTATCTTTATATTTTAGATGGGAAAACAACCACCAAGGTATCTGAAATAATGGCTTCTTATCTTATACATCTTGGCAGCCTTGCAATTCAATAGAACTTCAATAAAAATTGAAGGAATTGAACAAATGGAGGAATATATTATTTTAAATCACAGAAGCTAGAACAATGACTTTTTTACTCTGTCCCATGTACTAAGCAACAAACCAGAGGTGGCCATTTATCGCACATAGCAATGAATGAATAACAATGAATAATCAAGAATACAAGCTCTTTCTGATCACTAATGGGCAATGTAAAATTTTAAGTGTAGCAATTGCCGCAAAGGCATTATACCTGGTATTGTGAGAACATGTAATAGGAGGATTTTACTCAGTCAGGAATATCAGTGAAAGCTTCCTTGAGAAAGAAATATTTTAGCTGAGCTAAAGGAAGTAGAGGGCTATTCACTAGGAAAGAAGAATAGGAAGAATTATGGCCCATGGGCCAAACCCGGCCTGCCACACATCTTTTTAAATAGAGTACTGTTGGATTACAGCCACACACACTCATTTACATATTGTCTATGGCTGGTTTAAGGAGTTGAGATGGAAATGGTATGGTGCAAAAAGACTAAAATATTTACTATCTGGACCTTTACAAAAAACTTAATCAACCCCTGTTCTAGGCAGAAGGAAAAGGATATGCAAAAGCCCTGTGGCCAGAGAGAGGACAAGGAATAGAAGTGATTGCAAGAAGGTCTGTGTAACCAAAGGAGGAAGAATACGGTGCAAGATGGTATGAAGGATGGAAAGCGTGATGAGAGAAGATGGAAAGGTAGGCAGGCAGAGAGCCTTGTAAGTCACATTAAGGAGTTTAGGTTTTATCCTGGAAACAATCTGAAAGCACTGGAATATTTAAGCATGAAGGGGACAGGGGATGGCACAGTTAACATGATTGGTTTACATGGGGAGAATATTGAAGCCACGGTGTGGAGAACGAATTGAAGGAAGACAAAGTGGATGCAAATACACTTAGGAGACTTTGCTCGTTTGTTTATTTTCTTGAACATTCACAGTTTTGTTTTGTTTTGTTTTGTTGAGATAAGTCTCTCTCTGTTCCCCAAGCTGGAGTACAATGGCTCAAACACAGTTCACTGCAACCTCTAACTCTTGGCTCACACGATCCTCCTGCCTAAGCCTCCTGAATAGCTGGGACTACAGGAATGTGGCACCACATCCAGCTAATTTTTTCATCATTATTATTATTATTTTTATACACACAGGATCTCTCTCACTATGTTGCCCAGGCTGGTCTCAAACTCCCGGGTTCAAGAGATCCTCCTGCCTCGGCCTCCCAAACTGCTGGGATCACAGTCGTGAGCCACTGTGCCCATACTACTTAGGAGACTGTAAAGGAGACAAATGTATTGCTCAGGGTAGGCAAACTGCTGCAACAACCCCCAAATTTCAATGACTTCCCATAGTAAAAGAGAATTCCACACTCATGTCACAGCGCAGTGCTGGTGGGTAGATGACTCTCCCTCCTGCCTCCCAAATCTTTAAAAAAAAAAAAAAAAAAAAGCAAAAATAAAACCAAATGTTCAAAATAAAATCAGCTGGAAAAAGAAATCCAACAATAGGACATGAACCAGCGAATTTAAAAAGAATCTAACACCAAATTCTGTTTCCTCTTGTACGTGCAGTGACCCAAACAAATGACATAAATTCAACAGCCTGACCTGCCATTTCTCTACCTGAAAAATATTCTGTGGACAGCCAATTTAGTTTTGAAGAAACAAAACAAATGCATATTCTGATAAACAATTTTGTTCCTCTACCCCAACCATTCCTTATTTAAATGACCAGTTAAGACACACACACACACACACACACTCACACACACACAGCCCATGGGTATACATAAATGATTAAAGTGAAGCAAAGAGAAACTTAATATTGTCAGTTCTCGCTGGTATCCAATTTACTTATCAGCTTACCAAGATCACAATAGTTATCAAAGATTTTGTTTGTTTGTATAGTAATTAGAATGCATACCATGTGGTTAGTTAACCAAGCTGTCTTTAGGGGACATTTCTCTCTGTCCTTTCATGATTATTTCACCTTGACAGAGTAAGAAGTGTGGATGATCCTATTTGAAGAGTGCAGTTTGCTAAGGCATGGCTGACACCAGCTATTTTTTCCTAATGTGGCACATCCATAGGCAATATGCTGCAGAGTTTTAGGGCTGGAAGGGACTTACAGGTCACACAGCTTGAACTCTTCATCTTCCTGATGAGAAAAATATGTGGGGAAGTGACCCACTGGGATTTAACCAGGTTTTCATCCATCAATCTAGTGCATTCTTCTGCTGCTCTGTAATAACACCCATGTTTGTAGGAACCCCCGAGTCCTACAGAGTCTGCAATTCTACTTTTCTGAGAGTCGGAATGGGCAAAATCTAAGCAGCTGGGACTGCCTTTCACCAGACGTGTTCTGTCTGGGGGTGGACAGAGCAGCCATTATTTTGCTGCTCCACGCAGCGCACGCTCTGTTGCACCAACAGCACTGAAGATAACGAGGCAGGTGAACAACACAGATGGTCCCCTGATACACTCCGCTTCTTACATTCACACAAGAGGAGGCTGAATCTCCATTCCTGCATTCTAAGGGTAGGATGTCCTTGAACCGTACATGCTATGTGCGCCTCTATAGGTACGTGCATTCATTTATTCCTGAAATATTTATGCTATATTGAGCACATGCTATGTGCCAGGCACAGTGCCAGACCTTTCAGAGACAAAAAGAGCAGTAAAGTGCAGGGGAGAATGCTGTAACCTTTGAGGCACACACACAGCGTGTAACAATACATAGCATAAAGAATATAAACATTATAGAGTATAACGAGACATAAAATTATATCTGTTGTATCCATGCATGTAGCTCTTGAAGCAAAATTCAAAGACTTCACACAACAATTTTTGCCAGACAACTGAATTTTCAGTAGCTCGTCCCATAGTTCCAGTCATAAAAATGTCACTGGAAGCAAATTGGAAGAATTGAGAAATGTACACCTGGCTTTGTGCCCCAGTTTTACTATTTACCAGCTGAGTGACCTTGAGCACATTCCGCAATGTCCCTGATCAACTGCTCTTCTCTTGAGCGAGCATGATCGTAGCTGCCTCGTAGGCCTGTCGGGAGGACGAAGATGATGCCTGAGCATAGAAGAGCAGCATCGCTCAAAAGCAAGTTACTTCATCTCCCCGTGCCTCTCTGTCTTTGCTTGTAAAATTAGCATAATAGTAGAATCCATGTCATCCCATTGCTGTGAAAATTAAATGAGATAATGACACATCTAATACGAAACACATTTTAATTGTTATATGAAAGTATTATATGATTTATAAGATGCTAAATAAAGGTGAAACACCATTAACTATTGAAGTTGAACTCAATAGAAAGAAGAGTATTGGGACCAGAATTACTCCAGTTATTACATATGCAGGTAGTACCTCCAAAGCTCAAGTGTTCAGGCTCAGCACTATGTCAGAGGTTTAAATACAGTAAAATGGTTCTGCCCTGACAATCGTGTCACATAGCTCCCTGCAGAATGCATGTTCCTTTTTCTATCCTTTCCCTTCATCTTCTCTTTCTGTTTCTTTGTAAATCACTTCTCAAAGAATAATTTCTGTAAGGCCCCCTGCAGCTATTTATGTCAGTCCTGCGTGTATATATAGATAAAGAAGGTGAGGTGATGCCACGCCTTTAAATCTGACAGGTCACATGGCTGCACAGTGGAGGCAGAGGCGATCAAAGCCACATAATGCCCATAGCTCGTTCATCCGTCCATGCCAAACGGATGGGTTAAGGTGACTGGGACAGCAATGCGAAACACTGCTAAAGTGAGAGTGACCAGGCTTGTTCTGGATCCATGTTTATTGAAGTATTTTAATAAACAAAAAACCTACTTTGCTCACGATGCCCTTCAGCAGGGCACAGTGGGGGATATTGTGCTTCTCAAAGCTGCCCCTGTTCCGCAAACAAAGCACATGAAACATGAACTGGCTGAGATCGTTTTCAACGTTGGAAGAGTCACAGATCCAGTGACAGGAAAACCCTGCACAGGAACCACGTACCTGGAGAGTCCAGTCAGTTTGGAAACAACTCACCTAATCTAAAATCTGGAAGAACTCGATATCCCTTCATCACCGTGAAGGAGGATTGGAAGAAGCACCAAAGGGGAAAATGTACACATTTGCTTTATGGAAAAAGAAATTTTTCTAAGTTTCATCACAAACTGCCCAGTTTCTCGTATAGTATTCATGAAACAGCTAAAAGTAAATGAAACAAAGGGCTTGTTATAGTTTTTCATAAAGGTTTATGGCCATGTTTCAAATGTTCTTTTCAACGGACATACTTTCACATTGCACTAAGTGTGCCTAGCAATCTGCAGCATTACTTTGTGAGCTCACTGTTTTAGAAGGTATTTGGTTTTCTTTTTTTCATTCAAAGAATTTATCTTAGAACCTTTATTTGGGAGGAAGAAAGCCTTTTGCTATAAACAGATAAGGTCACATTAAGTGAGTATTTTTGATAGTATATATTCAAAATAAATTTAAATATTTTATCTGATCTCACCAACTCCAAAAGCAAATAGTCAATGTGCTTGTGGCCAGACTTTCTTCAGATTAAGGTGTATGAATAAGAATGTTGACATGTAGAAAGTAAAATCTTAAAATTGTGTCACTTTTCTTCTAGGCTAGATTAAATAGGAATGACTTCCTAAAATCTAACCCATCGATTAAGTTGTAGGACCTCGCACATGTGCATTTAGGTTGGAGAGTGAGTTTTGTTGCTATTCATTAATAAACTGATAACTTAGATTTTGACTTGAGGAAACAAAACAAAACAGAAATCCTAGATGATGTTTGCTCCTTGTATTCCTTAAAACAGTGAGGAATTCTTTCTGTCCTTGAAATGTCACATCCTCAGAATGAGTTAAGGTAGCACCAAGAACAATTTGGAAACTGAAAGATTATCTGGATAGAGTGGGTGTGATTACCTATCAGAATTTGAAATTATGAAAAGAAGACTCCAAAATTTTTTTCTTCAGGTTTCTTCGGTTTATCTCTGAGTGCTGAAGAATTCCTGCTTTAGTGATCATTGAAAACTGAGTGGTAAGCTATCTCCAGACCCAATTTTTTTTTCATTAATCCAATTCTGGTATATAATCCATTGTCTACTTTTTTATTTTATTTTATGCATTCGAATGATCTTTTTTCAAAACAACTAGTTTTTTGTTAGAATTCATTCAATTTCTGGAGTCAATACTGAATATCTCATTTGACGGAAGAAAATGAGTACAACTAAAATATTAACATTCTTACAATCCAAACTTGTTCAGCTAATAGTAAGCAACAGGCCGAGCGCAGTGGCTCACGCCTATAATCCTAGCACTCTAGGAGGCCGAGGTGGGTGGATCGCTCAAGGTCAGCAGTTCGAAACCAGCCTGAACAAGAGCGAGACCCTGTCTCAGACTAAAACTAGGAAGAAAATTATTAATTGGCCAACTAAAAACATATAGAAAAAATGAGCCAGGCATGGTGGCACATGCCTGTAGTCCCAGCCACTTGGGAGGCTGAGGTAGGAGGATTGCTTGAGCCCAGGAGTTTGAGATCGCTGTGAGCTAGGCTGATGCCACGGCACTCTACCCAGGACAAGAGAGTGAGACTCTGTGTCAAAAAAAAAAAAATTGTAAGCAAGAGTGTATGAGGAAGTGTAGGTACTTTGCTTAAATCTGCATAAAGAAGATGACTAGCCATGCTTTTAAATTACCAGTCTTATGATTTTTAATATGAAAAAGAAAAAGAAGAATCATCTTGTTTCAAAGAATCAGATGATAGTCGGGTGAAAATTTTAACTGTAATAACCCTGTAATATGCACTTCTGAGCCTGTTGTGTATCTGAAAGACAAGTACTTTGGCTTTTACATTTTCTAGTGAAAAGTGCTATTCTGACTTTCCTATGCTGTAAACATCTGCATCTGTTGTGCAATATTAATGAACTTGAGTTTGGAGCCGTTAGCACTATACCTCTCTTTATGAATAATAGGGTGCATATAAATGATTAAAACAAGGCAACTAGAAACCTGATATTCCCAGTCCTCTCCAGGATCAAATTCATTTATCAGCCCACTAAGGTCACTGACCCCGATTACCCAAGGCCTAGTTACTAAAATGATTAATTGATCTATTCTTTCATTTCACTTATTTAATTTGAAGGGGGAAAAAAGTCAAAATACTTTCAATGAATTGACGTGTAAACAATTGTATTTAGCTTGCTGCATCTTCTAAAACACAGATTAATGCCAGTGAGAAGCACCAGCGCATGCCGTTACAGAGATGAATGTGAACAAAGAAACCATAGCTTTTCTTATACAACGTCCTCATGTTACTGAACTCGTTATTCCAAGTTTAACCCTCACCACTTACAATTTTCCATACTATTTTAACTTCAAAAGATGTACAGATAAGTGAGTTGAAAGAATATGCTGGCAGATATAGAGATTAAATTGCTTTTCTATCGAAAAAATATTTAAGGAATTTTAAAAATTGTGTTTACATTGACAGTCATCAATGGAGATGCCTAATGTTGAGTAAAACATCATTTCCCTCAAAACTACAGGGCTAAAGTTGTTCGTTAGAAGTTTGCCACAAATAATATTGCCTTCTTCACGTAATGGCGAGCAAGTACACAAAAGAATAACAGCATGTGCATAAACTATTAATAGTTTATTTTCTTTGTAGTGACCAAATAATCAAAGAATCAATCCATTCTAAGCATCTAGATAGCATCTCACAATATTGTTAAAATGATTGAAGTGGATTATATACACTCAGTGGTATATTGAGCAATATTTAACATTTGGTTCGGGGATGAAAGCCCTGATTTTCAGTGTAAGCTGATTTCTGTGGGGTTATCACTGATTTCAAGCTAGCAATATAAAGTCACCGAACATGGATTTTGGAAGAGTTGTGCTATAATGCACTATTATATAATATTTTCTCCATGCAGAATCTGCCAGATTTCACAAAAAAAAAAGCCCAGGTTGCCAGCCAGGAACAATGGTGTGCTCCTGTAATCCAACTACTTGGGAGTCTGAAGCAGGAGGATGGCTGGAGTCCAGGAGTTCAAAGCCAGCCTAGGCAACACAGTGAGACCCCGTCTCTAAAGAAAAGAAAAGAAAAGAAAAGAAAAGGAAAGAAAAGAAAAATCCAGGATGCCTAGTTAAATTGGAATTTTAGACAACAAATAATTGTTCAGGTATAAATATTTCCTTGTAATATTTGGGACATACTCATTCTATAATATTATTCATTGTTTATCTGAAATTCAAATTTAAATAAATAGCCTGGATCTTATCTGGCAACCCTCATATAGACACCATAAACATAAATAACCTCAAGTGTATAAATAACAGTAAAAGGTAGTGATGAGTTTTGAGAACTCATTACCTTTCTTTTAAATATAATTTATATTTTAGATTTATATAATTTGATTCTTTAAATAATGACTGTTTTTGATACCAGGCTCAAAAAATTTGTGAAGAATATTAACAACCAACTTTTTGGAGGGGGCTGGGGCGGGCAGCTCTAGCATAACACTGATATTATATTATACTTAAGCATAATACTTCTACACCAGAGAGACTTTGCAAATACAATGAGAGTACAAACTTTAAAGTGTACCTCACCTTATGATACCACTATGATTTTAAATATGGCTCCATTAAATTTCACATGAAGTCCATTTCAGTGTAATTAACTCTCCCAATCCTTGCACCACCACCCCTACTCCTGGGGAAATTTCTCTGTACCAAGAAAGAGTAAAAGTTTAGATTTCTTCCTTTCTATTTTTAGGGATTTGCAGGGTGGTCAGCTCTCCTTAGAATTGGGTGATTTTAATGAAAAGGCTATAACTTCAAAGTTGCTATTTTTGTGCAGGGGCTGGGAGTGTGAGACAAAGTAACAAATGCAAGAAGCCATGTTTGCTCCTTGCTGCTTGCCAGCAAGATTTCACAAAGCCCCTGACTCTGTGACAATGTGAAGCTCTGCAGAGGGAGGCTTTGAAGACAAAACAGGTTAGAGCACACTGTCCCCCACATCTCTGGCCTGAGTCACTGTATTTCTTAAAAGATAAATGCCCCTAGTCCTTGACTTTTTCTATACATAAGATAATTTCTGAAAGGGTTAGTGATTATGCCTCTGTAAACTGTAACCAGATGTACTCTTGCACGGAAACATACATGTGATTTTGCACATACTGAATCTTCTCCACCTGTATATAAGCTGTGAACTGCATTGGAACAATCTGGCAGAACTGTTCCCAGGCAATAGGCCTCAATCTATAGTCCTCAGTAAGATTCCTGAATAAAGCTAACTTTAATTCTTCAAGAGCTTGACTTTTTTCCTTAGTAGACAGGGAGGGTAGCGAACTTGAATGGAAGGTCCTTTTGTTTTTGTGTTTAGCTGAGCACTTTCATCAGACATTGGTAGTACAAAGATAAGCCTGGAATTTTGTTTGGGATAAAGACAAAAAAAAAAAATCTACACTGATCCACAAAGTAATAAAATTAGGAGGTCATAGGTTTATGGGTAGGGAGAAAACACAATTAAGATGAGCTTTGGAGAAGCAGCTACTGAGGAGGCCCATGAAAGAGTTTACTTTTTTTTTTTTAATTTAATAAATAAGTAAATCTATAAGTAAACAAAAAAAAAGGTGTCCTTCACTTTAGTCCAACATTACCCTCAAAAGGATTTTCAAAATCAATTGTCTTTTTGACATTTGAGACATTCTCATTTTATGATAAAAATTTGCAGTGTGCTGCACAGTCAAAAAAAAAAAAAAAAAACTTGCAGTGTGGGCTGGGTACAGCGGCTCACACCTGTAATCCCAACACTTTAGGAGACTGAGGTAGGAGGATTGCTTTAGGCCAGGAGTTTGAGACCAGCCTGGCAACAAAGCAAGACCTTTCTCTACAAAAAATTTTAAAACTTAGTGGAAGTGGTATGCATGCCTGTAGTACTAGCTACTTGGGAGGCTGAGGCAGGAGGATTGTTTAAGCCCAGAAGTTCAAGGCTACAGTGTGAGCTATAATCACACCACTGCACTCCACCCTAGGCAACAAAATGAGACCCTGTGTCTAAAAACAACCACACAAACCTGCAGTGTGAATTATCACCCCATATGTTAAAAATGTTTTTAGTAACTAAGGTTTTATTTTGGCTTTCCTTCAAATGAGGAACCTCTAATACATGTTTTATTTTACATTATAAATTTATGTATGATCTAGTTTAACTCTCAGTGAACATTTGCCCTAAATGTTAAGTTCACTTGTCTTGGAAGAACATAAAAATATATACTAAATACAGCATTAAAAACAATTGTTTGTATTTTATGTCAGAGCTCCTCTTCCTTTTCATCTGCATGAAAAGTAGCATATTTAGATATCACCCCCAGTAACAAGTTACAAAGTTCTGTAAGTTAGTTGCTTTTGCTAATTTTCTCATTTATAATTTTAGAAAATTGTATCACAAATAGGAATAATCACTAAAAATGTTTGAAGTCTCTTTTATTAATTTGAATAGTAACAGTAAAATATTTCTATAGGTTCTTTAAAATTCTTTATAAACTTTATTTACTTTCCAAATTGAGTTTTATCCATACCAGAAAGCTGTTATATTATTGAAAATAATTGAGCTAGACAGAATTAAATTATTTCAGTAGTATAATAGGATCTTAAAAGCTGCTTCTAACCACTTGATTGAACTGGTATTGATTAGCTCAAAAGAGCAATCTAAAAGTATTATTAAAGTTTGTATCATTTGTCAAACTCTCTGTATTGCCTAGGATATTAAGTGATGAAAATTAATCCTCCCAGATCTTACCTTCATGAAATGACATTGAATTTATTTCCATTTTCTAAGTGAAATTGAAGTTAAATGCACAAATCAAAGAGAGAGATGGTAAATTTGTCACAAGTAGAAGTGCAAAACTAATTCAAAACTTTAAATAAAATGTTTCATCTGTAGTGTAGAAGAAATAAAATGGCAAAAATGTAAGAGAAAAAGGGCAAAGAAATTATTACATTTGGGACTTTCATTCATATAAAAAAGAGTATTATTATTGTTACTCTTGTTATTTGCTTCCATTAATTTTTATTTAAACCTACTAAAGAACACTTCCTATCGCGCTGCATGAAAATGTGATCAAAAGGTAACCAAAGATCCCGAGATCATGAACCAGCTACATGACTGGCCAGCCCCTTGTCTCTCTGGGTCTCAGTTGTGTCCCTTAATTTCCTTTTTAAAACTTGAAAACTCCTACTTAATCCTGTGACTCTGAGCTCAAATGTTGAAGTAGACGAGTCAGTGCTTTCAATGACTCAGCAACTTGAGACTTGCGAGCAGTAAGAATGCAGAGTGGCAAGACTCAGTAGCTGGCTTTCAGTTCTGTTTAATGAGATAGAAATCTCATTATTTTTTCTCCAATAAGAGCTTCATAAGAAATCAGAATATTAACAAATGTTAACTTAATAAAGTTGTTAGGGGGAAATGTTCCATATTTAGAAGAGACTTATCACAGGTTCCATTTTAACACCAGAGCAATGGATTTTTTATGCAGTCACAAACACTAAAAATCATATCTTTGGCAACTATCTAACACTTTGCTTTTTAAATAATATGTCAATTTAAAAATGTACAGGGCATGTAGTTTCTCAAAATTACTTCAGGGAGTATACTAGAAAAAAATTTGAAGACTGCTGCTCCAAAGTCTTACCTTGTTCAGTTCCGTATTATTATACTAATCCCAAACATAATGCTAGGCACGTGGCAAACCCTTAATAAAGTCATTAACATAAGATTGACAGATGACCTGACGCATCTGAATGACTTGAGAGATTTTAGCAAAGACAGAGAGTTTGTGGTTGAATTGACAATTATTAAATAAAATAGAAAATTAAGCAAATAAAACTACTTATTTAATAAAGGAGCAGAAAGTAGTATAAGTAAGGAAAAGTAGTAACACCCAACAAACCACATGATTTTCAAAAGGAAAGAATATGCATAGCATATTCTAAAAGTATTAAGAGGATAAGACAATAAAGCATTTTAGTACATAAGGAAGATATGGTTTAGATTTTTAGATCTAATTAAAAAAGGTAGATAGTAGAGTATGATCCCAAAAAATGTTTCTTCCTCACGTAGTTAAACCTGTGGTACCAGCTCTATCACCATAACTCTGGCTCCTGAGCAAAGTGAGAGAGATAAAAAATGGAACCCCTACTGGGTGTATCAATCAGGTCCCCAACAGGAAAAGAGTGGCACATTCAGGAGGGTTGAGTACAGGGACCGCCGATGAGGTATAGGCAGGTGTGGGGAAACCACGAAGAAGGGTGACCTGCCCAGCTACTAACAGCAGGTGTTACAACCCTTAGATCCAAAAGGAAGCTGAACCCAGTGGGAGCGAGTATAGAGAGGGTCACCTTGAGAGGCTCTGTGACCTCTGGCGGTGATCATGAGGCCAGCCCAAGGCAACTCTGCAGCAGGAAGGGGGAACTGTGGGAACTGACCACACTGGGCTCTTCTCTCCGACCTCCTGCAGGGGCTCCCCACCGGACAAACCCAGCTGGAAACCATAGGGCATGTGGGCTTGTTAAAGTAATCTACACAGGTCAGCCCCTGGGGCAGAAGGAAGCAGAGAGGCTGGGGCAGGAGGGTGGAAATAGAAGATATCCGGCACCACAAACCTAACATGTACTATTCCATATCATTTATTTGATCCCACTTTTTTACTGCTAATTGTTTCTTTAAACAAACACCTCATCGTTATGGAAAATTGTCCACTTTATTTTATTTTGCTTCAGCCACAATGAGACCAAGTAATAATAAAAAATAGTTGAACTTGCTCAAAAACACTTCAGTGAAGCATTCCTTGGGCACATTCTGATCACATTTGAAATAAAGAAAAGCACTCATGAAGATATTATAGTTAATTCATTGCATTTTGGATGTGACTGTAGGCAGAGAAGATAATGTAACATAGGGAAGGACCATGGCCAAAGAAGCTTTGGAAATGCATTTGAAGGACCAGAATTATTATCATTCGGAAGGAAGAGAGGTTGTTTAATCTGGTTTTGCGATTAGATTGGATGAATGGGAGAAACTCTCATCTCTCATCATATGGGGTCGGTAATGCTAACATTACCTGCAATGGGGAGGCTTCACTACTTCCTGATTCTGAAACACAATGGAAATCTGATCCTAGCTTTGAAAAAGTAATATCTTCACCCACAAGTAGGTTGTCATTTATAGACACCCTTCAACAAATAATTATGGATAACACACTCAGCGCCAAGTACCATTCTAGGGGCTGTTGATACCATAATCAGTAAGGGAGACATTGTCCCAGCCCTGATAAAAGCTTTGTTTAGACAGATCTTTTGCAGAAGTCTACATTGTTAACAGGAAACATAGAAGGTGAAAAGTAAAAGTACAGCTACTCTGGTTTAATCAGTTATTTAATACATGGAGCCTGGAGCTTTCTCTGCCCTTTGGAACATAGCACAATAGTATAAAATCACTGGCCTTATAAGCTTCCTACGATATATCATCCTCAAGGTTAGGGGATCTCAGAGTCTCTTGAAAGAGCTAGGCTCAGATAATCTCAGAAAACTGTTAACTCACAATTCTCATTTAAAACTTTTAGAAAATTACTTATATTATTAAGTTTTGGAATACATTACCTTTACCATCCATCCATTCAATAATTGAGTGCCTTCTGTATGCAAAGCACTAAGAACACAGTGGTGAAAAAGACAAGAGTCCCTGCCCTTTTGAGACTTCCAGTCTAACAGGTATAGAAGGCTCTAAACACCTCATGACACAGTCAGTTATTTAATTACTGTTGTGAGTGCTATGAAGGGAAAGTACAAAATTTTTTGAGAGTGTGGGACTGTGAAGGCCTCCTGGAGAAAGTGACATTTGTACAGATTACTGGTTGGTTAATAGAAATTAGTTAGTCCAGGAATTTCAAACTCAAAATTCCTTTATGAGATCAGGCAGGTAACACAAATACATGCATCAGGCAGTGGGTAAGACTGCAAGAAATATTATAGTCCACGGTTTGCCCAAAGGAATCTATTGGCCTTAAGGCATTCAAATTCAAACTTTAGAAATCTGTTGGCTGGCCAAACCTGAAACGTTTGCAGATGAACACCGCAGAAGGGCTGGCGCTGCTGAGATGATTCAGGCAGGAGACCGGCAGGAGCAATGGCCCTGAGGCAGGCAGGAGCCTGTCTGTTTTGATGAGTTAAAAGAGAGCAACTGGGAGTGGAGTGCAGAGCCCCAAGGAGAGAGTGGCTCCCATGGGCAAGAGGGGAGAGAGAGGTGCTGTCACTCAAGGCCTCAGCGGCAGGTAAGGGCTTTGGTCTTTAACCCAAGTACAGATGGATGCACTGAAAGGTTATAAGCAGAGAAGTGAATTAATTAGATCTGCGTTTTTTGAAAGCTCACGGGGCAGCACTGCTGGAAAGGGTTAGAAGCAGATCAGTTAGGTAGCTGCGGGGGTAGTTACCCATCTCTCCTTCTGTTTTTCATCTACGTTATTTAAATAACTGCACTTGTCTTTATGCAGTGTACTCCAGTACTCCTCCCTCTCAGTGACCAAGCTGGATGCTTTCTTCTTAGTTCCTGACTCTGAGGCAGGAAGTACAGAAGTCTATGCCCTGGAACAGAAAGAACGGACATAGAAACCTGGCATAGAGAACCCATACACAGGATCTTCTGTCTTCTGGCTGATACCACCAATGACAATGTAAATCCTAAGTATTATGGGAGCACCCAGGACAGGTACCTAACCTGCCATAGGTGGGAAATCAGATGAGGTTTCACTTGCAAACCTAAAAACTGTTACTGGACTTTATCATTTGGTTTAGTATTTCAAAAAACAATTTTTATTTAGGAGTATTATTTAGTGATTGTCTCATGTACACTTTTGTCAATTAATATAAATGTATACTATTATATTTCTTGTGTGTAGAAATAACTTATAGGATTAGCTTGTCCTCTTTTGGTGACACCATACTTGGCTCTTCAAGAGCTAAAGAAGAGGGAAGTACCGCTCTAGAGGCTGGCTGTGACTCAGCAAGTGGCCATAATATTTAAATAAAGGGGAAAACTTGAAGTTAGGAAAAAATTGAGTAAGCCAGACACATGTGCTTCTCCTTTTAAACAATGGAAATGACAAGCTCTTGTGACTTTCCTACATAGCCAGACATGATGTATTTGTGTTTTTCTTGTTATTGTACAAGACAAATTGGATGAGGATTAGGAAGTTAAAATTAGCTCACTTTTTTTCAATTTACTTGTTCATTGGTTTATTTAGGCTCAAAATTAATTTCTTCCCTCTTTTTGTCTCCCTACAGCTTTGTATAAAGCATATTCATATCACATTAATCCTAAAACAAAACATTGGGATTAGAATTCATTTCCTTAGTGAAAATTACCTTCCTTGACCAAGTAATCATTCTCTTTATGATGTCTCTAAATCTAGATTCAAAATTTTCTAGGCTTGAATAACAATTTTATTTATAGCTATTTAATATTTTGTCCTTGATAACTGATACAAAATCTTGTTGAAAAGTTAACTTTTATGCTAAGATTATTTATTTCTGCTCATGATAAGGGAAAGATTCTATGCTACAATCTCTGGGGGAGGAGAAAGACTTCCAGTGCTCTGCATGGTGAACTGATCACATGGAAGTTTCTTTAATACAAGAATGTGCATCCATGTTTCTCTGAGCAACATTAAAATATAGCTGTGGGATTGTAGATCAGTCCAGAAGTCAGTCAACCAAGGTTGGTATCATCACATGGACTGGTTCATTTTCAGAATGTGCTCTGATGTCTCATACACAAGCCCAAGCATCTGCCAAACTGCTTTTTCTCTCCAAGGGACAAAAAGAAAAGAAAAAAAATGACGGTTCTTATCAGCCCACTTTTTATCCTGATCTATACAGTTCTTAGTAACGGGTATATCTATGTTGGGGCACATTGCAATGATTGTCATAACTTTGAATAAAACAAACCTTCAAAGATCTTTTTGACTTTTTTCCAGAAAGATGTGTCAATCCTTTGATGGTAAAAAGCATCATAACCCAGAATCAAGAGGCAAAATATACATATCCTACTAAAAACTCCTTGAAGCAGATAATTGACAGCATGTGCAGTTATAAAGATAATGATAGTGACTACTGCATGGAATGTGTTAAGAAGTCTTAATAATGTGTTATTATTTCACTTAATTTTAGCAACTATAAATGGTAGTATAAGGGGACTGTATTTTGTTTTGATGTAAAATATGTTACAGTTTCACCTACACTAAAAATTTAAAAGAATTAATAATGAGATATGGGGCTTAGTACAGTGTCTATCATATAGGAAGCATTCCATGTATTCATTTATTCAAAAAAGTATTCATGAATGAATGCCTCAAAGGTGCCTTTCAACTGATATTTCTACTAATAAAGCTATGTAGTTGTCTCTAAAGCAAAGAACAAATGTTGAGATGTACTGAAAAGAAAGTGCTTCTTCCTAGCTCTTAGAGGCCTACATGTTTACTTTGACAGACACACGATTTCAAAAGTAAGCTATAAGAAGCAGGCCGGGTGCGGTGGCTCACGCCTGTAATCCTAGCACTCTGGGAGGCCGAGGTGGGTGGATAGCTCAAGGTCAGGAGTTTGAAACCAGCCTGAGCAAGAGCAAGATCCCGTCTCTACTATAAATAGAAACAAATTAATTGGCCAACTAAAAAATATATATAGAAAAAATTAGCCGGGCATGGTAGCGCATGCCTGTAGTCCCAGCTACTCGGAAGGCTGAGGCAGAAGGATCGCTTGAGCCCAGGAGTTTGAGGTTGCTGTGAGCTAATCTGACGCCACGGACTCATTCTAGCCTGGGCAACAAAGCGAAACTCTGTCTCAAAAAAAAAAAAAGAGAGAGAGAGAGAGAGAAAGTAAGCTGTAGGAAGCAGATGTCGCAGAATGGGAAGAAAATAGAAAACTGGCTTTCGGGTATAGGAGAGTGGGACAAGAATATTTCCCCCAAGAAAGAGCTAAATGGAATGTTAGGGTCACATCCCCGTGGCCAGAGGTTGAGGGCAGAGCTCCAGGCACCCACCACAGTGCCTGTGGGTATCTGGCCTTTCCCAAGGTGACTCAGGGTAGCCATGTGTGGGGAGCTCACCACGGCATACCAAGTCCAGCACAGGGGCCAAGGCTGCCAGGGTATTCCCTATCCTAGAAAGACTCATTGTCTCTCTGAACCTGGGTCTCTAAACTGGGAAAGTATAAATCTTTAGCTCGACATCAAAGTATTCTTGGGATCTTGCTAAACTGGTGTTGTGGGTTGGATAGTGTGCCCCCACCCCGAGTTTATGTCCACCTGAAACTGTAGAATGTGACCTTATTTAGAAATAGAGTCTTCGTAGATGAGATTAGTTCAGATGAGGGCATACGGGATTCAGGTGGGCCCATACTCAGTATCACAGGTGTTCTTATAAGAGGAGAGGACACACACAGAGAGGTACCCAGGCACGCAGGGAAGAAGGCCACCTGAAGACAGAGGCAGAGATTGGAGTGATGCGGCTACAAGCCAAGGAGTGCTGGGGCCCACCAGAAGCCTGGAAGAGACCAGGACAGATTCTTCCCTGGAGGCTTCAGGGGGAGCCTGGCCTCCCCAACACCTGGAGACAGGGCTGCCAGCCTCACAGAACTGCAAGAGAATAAATTTCTGTTGTTTTAAGCCACCTGCTTTGTAGTACTTTGTTACAACAGCACTAGGGAACTAGCACAACTGGTAAAATTCAAACTCCTCAGTGTGACACCCAGAGGAGTCTCAGGATCTCGCTCTAGTAGAAATTTTAATTTTTTTTTTTTTTTTTTTTTTTTTGAGACAGAGTCTCACTCCATTGCCCGGGCTGGAATGCCATGGCATCAGCCTAGCTCACAGCAACCTCAAACTCCTGGGCTCAAGCAATCCTCTTGCCTCAGCCTCCCTGGTAGCTGGGACTACAGGCATGCCCCACCGTGCCAGGCTAATATTTTCTATTTTTGGTAGAGATGGGGTCTCACTCTTGCTCAGGCTGGTCTTGAACTCCTGAGCTCAAACAATCCGCCCGCCTCGGCCTCCCAGAGTGCTAGGATTACAGGCGCGAGCCACCACGCCCGGCCTCTAGTAGAAATTATTAACTCTTGTCAGAGCTCTCAGGTGTGCGCTCTTCATCATGGCCAGACAGCTTGTTCAAGGGTCCAGAAAGTCCTCAGCACTTTCCCTGGGGGCGTTCACTTGCTCCCACTATTCCCACGAGTGGTGTGCCCCATCTCCACCCCGCCATGTGTCCAAACCTCCCTCCACAGAATCCTCCCTGATCCCCCAAATCAGACATGATCTGTCTTCAGAAATCTCACAGCACTTTCTTTATATGTCACATTTGCCAGTTTCTACTTTGAATTAGTTACTTACATCTGTAGCCTAATGTCCTTTACTGCACTGGAAGGCCCTGGGAGAGTGATCAAGTCTTATACAGTTTTATATTGACCACTGTATCTGGGCTCAGGGCCCGAAATGTGGTTGCTTAATTAATGCTTGTTGAGTTGATCACTGTCTATTTTGCTGGCTTGCCTATTCTATTCTTCAAGAATGAGTAAGTAACCATACTCTGATGGTTCATACGAGTACAGAAGTTTATTAGGGAAGAATGGGCAAGGTGGAGAAAGCAGACCTCTATACTACAAAGTCTTAGTGGAGATACATACAATTTGTATAAATGCGTTTAAGTAGATATAAAGTTATATCCCCTTGGCCAGGCGTGGTGGCACACGCCTGTAATCCTAGCTCTCTGGGAGGCCAAGGCGGGTGGATCACTCAAGGTCAGGAGTTCGAAACCAGCCTGAGCAAGAGCGAGATCCCGTCTCTACTAAAAATAGAAAGAAATTAATTGGCCAACTAAAAATATATAGAAAAAATTAGCCGGGCATGGTGGCGCATGCCTGTAGTCCCAGCTACTCGGGAGGCTGAGGCAGGAGGATCGCTTGAGCCCAGGAGTTTGAGGTTGCTGTGAGCTAGGCTGACGCCAGGGCACTCTAGCTGGGGCTACAGAGTGAGACTCTGTCTCAAAAAATAAAAAATAAAATAAAATAAATTAATTTCAAGAAAAAATAAAATAAAAATCCCTAAATCAAATAATATTGCTCTTACTAAAAAGGAACAATAAATCTATTATTAACCACAGCACTGACTTTTTGAAAATCTCAAAGGAATAAGAGAAATGGGATGAATGGAGGGTTTGGAGACTAATTTCAGGCTCCTCAGGGAGTGGGTGTGCCGAGAGGCAAAGCATCCTCATTCCCTCCTGCAGCGGAAATATGTCCACATTGTCTGATCATGAAATTCATTGTCTCCTTCCTGCTCTACTGAGAGCGGAGGAGTAGGAGACAGTGGGGAGGCCTGTGGCCTACTTCACCCTCTCCTGGGGCCTCCCCAGGGGCCACACTGGAACCGCTTCCCTCCCTCCGCTGGGCATTGCCTTGCCATCGCAGGCCACTCTGCCACACTTCCACTTTCGATGGAGAGAAACACCAAGGCTAAGGGGTGTTGGGACACAGATCAGGAGGAATTTACTGTGACATCGGCCTAGCTAATCATCAGGTCTAACTAGTTGGCTCCATTTATCTGGTTTTTGTGATTCATATAAAGTTCCTTGTAGGATTGTGCAAGACTGATTTTCATTCTGGAAATGAATATGTAGTTCTCACCCGATGTGTTCTCAAAGTCCCCAAGGCTTTTGCCCTTGGGAGTGTTGGATGCCCCTGAGAAGCTATATCCTGCAGCACAAGTAATGCGGGCTCCCTCAGCTACAGGAACAAACAGAGGCTCAGAAAGCAGAGCCTTTGGGCTGCTAGGGAGAGCACCAGGGTAGTGTGAGAGCTTTCAAAATCCCTTCGGGTGCTCACGTTCTGTGACTCAACCAAGCAATGAAAGACACTGCCTTTGGCAGGACCTGGGCCAGCCGGCCCTGGCTGACTCAGAAGGCTCTGAAGGAGAGATGCGCAGATCTCCATTGCTTCATACAAGGAAAACTTTGCCTATTGTGTAAAAGCCAGGGAGTCAAAGCATAAATGGAAACACAGATAATTTAAATGAGATAATCTACAGTATAGGTCTAATTAAATTAAGTAAATCAAATCCAATGCACTTTCATTCTCGAACTCTATATCCATTAAATCCAATTACTTCCCCCTGAGGCTTTGGCTTTAAATGGATGTTACCAATGATCACATTGGATTCCTACTCCCTGCCAACCTCCAACGGCTTTCATGGCAAAGGTGCAGTTATTAAGCGATTTCAGCTGCCAAATCCAAGTGCCCCCAGTTCCACAGGACAAGGTACAGGGACAGGCAGTAGATAAGGACACCGTCTAAACAGATGCCTTTTAAAATGCTGGGTTTCTTTTGTTCTTTTTGCATTCTGGTTCCCTTTGCCCTTCACCTCCAGAAAAGGTTTATATATGTGTGTTCCTCAGACTCTCCAAGGGCTTAGCAACTTGCTCTCATAAATCCTTTATATTTATCTTCCACCAACATCAGTACCTAGCAATGCAGCTCACAAAACTCTTGACACCAAATTGAAGAGAATGAGAACAGTCATTAGGCAGAAAGGGCTGGCTCCAGCCCATCTCTCAGCCAACAGGGCAGCCTTTCAGTGAACCTCTCCTCCATCAACTGGAACCTGCTGGAATTATTATCGGAGGCAGTCACTGTCCTCAAAAGCCAAACAAGTCCCATCCTTGCCTGCTCTTGCACTCATGAACGTTATTAACCTTGCTTATTAAAGAAGATAAACAGATGTGGCAAGACAGGTTTCACAGCTTCGACTGGTTCTGCAGGCATAGATTTGCTGCAGTCCCCAAAATCAATTAAATGAAACCTAACTGCAAAGATACCACAGCTGATGTTGTTCCACTTGTTAGATTTTATAGAGACTAAGTCCTGTGAAGCTTTGAGGTTAGAATTTTTATAGACAAATTGCTTTCTCTAAGCAATTTTGCTGACTGAATTTCCTGCTGAATTCTGCTTCTAAGCAGTCTAAAAATCTGAATTTGGGGATTGCTATTATTACTTCATCATTATGTGAGGGAAAACCTTCTCTCTTCTCTTTTTGGGGTGCTGAATCCTGGAATTCTACCCATGTCACTTAAACTGTGAAGTGTAGTCAAAATCCCAGAAAAATCTCAAGCCAAGGATAATGGCTGAATAGACTATTCTACTGTTAGGATACTCTTAAATCAAACAGTTTTATTATTTGTTGATGATGGTTGGTTTTAATAGAATTGACATTTGCATACATGTCATATCAGAAAGCTAGCAGTGGTTCTCATCTTTGGCTATACTTAGAATCACCCGGAAGCTTTGAAAAATAGGCTGCCCAGTCCCCACCTTAGACCAATAAATGAAACTCTCTCTAGAGATAGACCCTGGGTTGGAATTTCTCGAAGCTCCCAGATGACTATAATATTCAGCCTGAATTAAAAACCGCCACACTGTAGGCTGAAACACAAATTTAAGAGGAGTTATGTGTAAAAAAATAAATAAATAACAGAAAAAAAGCATAATTAACTGAACAAATTTCATAATTACCTGAACTGGCCTCTATCCTAGTCACTTCAAATAAATTCCTAAATAGTCAAATCTCCAGATTGACATTTTAGGGACAAAAAGAGAGCCAACGTATTTTATTTGTGCAGATTCTATGATGGCAGAGTAGATTCTTTAAAGAGTTAAGTGAGGCCTTCTATTCCAAGAAGACAGTAAGTATTCCCTTACCCGGTTTCCCCCTTCCAACGTGAGCAGAGCTCACTTAATCAGCGGGAATTAGGACACTCTAGTGGCGTGGCTAAGGCCTTCCCATGACCTGAGATGACCCCACTTTCGGAAGCTTCACCGTGGCTGTCAGGGTTATAGGCACAAATGAGGCCTCATCTGCTTGCAGGAAAAGGTTGATTCACACACACAAGATTTAGCTAAGGAGTTGCTGTTATTTTATATTTCAAGAGAACTCCTTTTAAAATAATCTTATTAATGATTACAGCCATACAATTAATTTTGAGAAACAATAAGATAACTGAAAGATTAACATTATTGATATATACCTAACATCTCATTTTAACGGTACCGTCAGCCCTCTGTATCCATGAGTTCTGCATCCACCGATTCAACCAACTGTGGATCGAAAATATTCCGGAAAAAATAATACAAAGTAACAATACAACAATAATACATAATACAAATTTAAAAACAATATAATATACCAACTATTTGTATAGCATTTACATTGTATTAAGTATTATAAGCAATCTAGAGATGACTCAAAGAATGCAGGAGGATGTGCATAGTTTATATGCAAATACTATGCAAATACTATGCTATTTTATTTCAGGGACTTGAACATCCTCAGATTTTGGTGTGGGAGAAGGGTATCCTAAAACCAATTCCTCTGCTAATACCAAGGGACTGCTGGGTGCAGTGGCTCATGCCACTGCATGAGGCAGGAAGATCACTTGAGCGCAGGAGGTCCCAGCTGTAGTGAGATATGATTGTGCCACCACACTGCACTCCAGCCTGGGCAATAGAGCAAAATCCTGTCTCAAAAACAAACAAACAACAACAACGAAAACACATATACAAGGGAAGGCATTGGCTTTTTTAACTCTAGAGAGTATCAAACTTACTTGTTGAATTTGAATCTGCATTTTAAAGACATACGCCAGGCACTCCTAATGTAGTAGACAGTCCTCAGAACCCTGTCTGAGAGGCCCATGTAGGAATGCAGGGTATTTTGAGCACAAGGACCATGACTATAATATCAGTTACCTCTGAAAATAATCTCCTAAAAGTGAATACTCAGGACTCTTAGTCAACATTTTATTATTAACATTAACAATATGAATATACTTCTGAGACATCACAGGCCAACTTAAGTCTCTAAAGGAAACAGTAAAAAACAAAAACAAACAAAACCACGCACACATTATTTTCCAATAAGAGATGCCTACAAGCCCCTTCATTACTAGAACTTTCTTTCTGTGGGATCCAACTCCCCACCAATCCCCTAGTCAAGTGTTCTGTGTCTGCCTCCTTCGGCTATTTGAAAAGAAGTTGTAACAATGTGTGTTGTCGTTAGAGTTTTGATCTTTCATTGTTTCATTAGCCTACATATGGGTCACAAACACATTGGTGAGACATTTTGCATTTAAAAAAACCATAACTACATATAGACCTCTCTTAGAGGGGTTTTTAAAAAATTATTATTATGGTTGACTTGAAATGTTCGTTTTGTGGAGGAAAGAAGAGTGCTATTTCTGGTGGCTAGAATGGAAGGAAACAATATAAATATTTGTGAGTAGTTTGCTTGTCAAGTAAGAGATTTGACTACATGTCCCACTTGGCATCCAAAGGGACTCTACAGACCAGGGAGCCGATTACAGAAAAGATCAGAGAGCTGAAGAAAACACAAGTGGAGATAAAGAAAATATGCATAAAGGAAGTAGTTATTTGTGACATAGATATAAACAGGACGTTACAGATACTTCAGAAACCAAAAAGGCTGTTTTTCTTTATTTTTATTTATTTATTTATTGAGACAGAGTCTTGCTCTGTTGCCCAGGCTAGAGTGCCGTGGTGTCAGCCTAGCTCATAGTAACCTCAAACTCCTGGGCTCAGGTGATCCTCCTGCCTCAGCCTCCCGAGCAGCTGGGACTACAGGCATGTGCCACTATGCCCACCTAATTTTTTCTATATATTTATGTTTTTCTATATATTTTTAGTTTAATTTATTTTAAATTAATTTTAGAATTAATTTCTTTCTATTTTTAGTAGAGATGGGGTCTTGCTCTTGCTCAGGCTGGTTTCGAACTCCTGACCTTGAGCAATCCTCCCGCCTTGGCCTCCCAGAGAGCTAGGATTACAGGCATGAGCCACCAAGCCCGACCAAGGCTGTTTTTCTTAAAGGAGACGGAACAGAGTGGGTCTGTGAAAGCTACCCAAGAGTCACTGGTAGAACGAGAGGAAGCCTAGTTCCGTCCACACCCCCCTGACACGACGCTCTAAGGGATACGGGTCTGGGGAGACAGACACAGAGTTGAGATGCAGATAGAGACAGAGTGAGAGAGGCTAGGGAGAGAAGGATGGGAGATAAAGTAAGGCTTCCAGAGAGAGATAGCTCAATTTATTGTGCTTTTACACATGGACACTAATAGTCATATGATGTGGGAACTTGAGATAAGGCACGAAAAGGTTAAGCAATTTGCCCAAAGTCCTACTGAGCCGAAATTCTACTAAGCCAGATAATGTGCCTCCAGCGACGGGGTGCTTAACTGCTCTGCATTAGGACCTGAGAAAAACATAGCTCCCAAAATAGGAATGCACTATTTTGTATGCATTTTGTTGTACCCCTGCTATCAAATTCATACTCATATTTTGTTGTACCCCTGCTATTTATTTATGCCTAGGGCATAAATAAATAGAAGGATTTAGAAATAGTGATAGGCTGTTTTTTTTTTTTTTAATGTACAGATTGGTATAAAATCCAGCAGCTATTAATTAAACAAGACAAAACAAAAAGGCTGCTTCTTCATCCCAGTAATTTAAAATAAAGGAACAGACACCAAAACACGAAGTGAGGATGCTTGGTTTACACAGCCATCACCAAGAGGGTTAAGCCTGGCCCTCATGGCTCCTTTCGGAGCGTTCTCGACATCTACCACGAACGGATCCTAACACACTTTGTTGGTTCACCCTCAGTTGGTTATCCACACAGTCGATTTATGTGATTTTTTCCCCTGACATTTTATTGTAGAAATTTTCAAATATATAACAAATTTGAAAGCATTTTGCAGTGAACCTCTGGCACACTCAGCACCGAGGTTTCTGATGTGGGTTTTTCCAGCATACACCTTAGGAACGGTGTTCTCGATTAATCTTCAGCTTCATCTCTGAGTCATCTCAGAAGCCCACCTGAGTGCTTGTTATTAGTTGAGTCATTTGGATGGACACTAATAGTTTACTATACTGTAGGCAGAGATAAGTGATGAGCAACGGATCAAGGGCAGAATCCAAAGCAGCAAAACAAAGAATCCTTTTGTATGCTGTACGTGTTATTACTGGTAAACTCTCTGTGCATTCCTATGATCAACAATCACCTGGCGGTAAAAGTTTTAAAAAGATATCAAGGTTATAACATTTGTACATCAAGCTAAGATTTCTTAAAACTCTTTTCCTCCCTTAATTTCACACTTTCTCTTGCTTTTCACTCAATACTGGGAAATGGAATGGGATGGAACCGGCACGGTGCACAGTGGAACGCTTGCTCTTACATGCACTGGCTAAGTAATCCCCATGCACTTGAACTTCTATTACAGCAATACTCTTCCCCATCTGCTACAGCAACCATGGGGACATGGAGGTCATATTTATAGACATCTCAGCCTTCTCTCTTTGGAAAATCAACATCATTAACCTCACTGAGATACTGGGTGTATTACACGGATGGCACATGCCATGAACCCCAGCTGTGAAAGCCATTGCCTACCTTTCAATGTGATTATAGACTAGGCATAGAGAAGTATTTTTATGAGTGGAATTGTGTCCACTCCCCCTGCCAAATAAAAATGTTGAAGCTCTAACCCCTAGAATCACAGAATGTGACTTTATTTGGAAATAGGGTCTTTGTAGATTTAAACAAGGTAAGATAAGGTCATTTGAGTGGATTCTAATCCAATATGACTGGTGTCCATATAAAAAGGGGAAATTTGGAAACAAAGACAGACGTGCAGATAAGTAGACTGTCATGTGAAGGTGAAGGCAGATATTGGGGTGATGTATCACCAAACCACCAAAAGCTAGAAGAGAGGCATGGAACAGATTCTCCCTCACAGCCTCAGAAGGAACAAATGCAGCCAACACTTTGATCTCAGATTTCTAGCTTCCAGAACTGTGAGACAATAAATTTCTCTTGTTTAAGCCAGCTGATTTGTGGTACTTTGTTACAGCAGCCCAGCCAACTAATGCAGGCATACTGGCAGGAACTCAAAGACCATTGCCTTTGAGAGTATCATACATAAAGCTAAAAGCAGTGATGAGGGAAGGAATCGATTTGAGAAAATCTAATCATACAAATTTCCTTCCAACTTTTGTACCAGCATTCTGAAGATGTTTTTTAAAATTAAAAATGTTAAAAATACATTTTAAAGTAAGTTTCAGAGACCATCTGATGAGAACTGTTTTGTTACCTCTTTGGCATTTGAATGTGGCTTATTTCTGTTTTGTCTGAACATAGGAATGTGTAATGTTTTCTCAGAAAGTTAAAAGAGTAAGTTTCATGAAATACAGTGTATAATGGGTGAGTAGA
Source organism: Mirza zaza (assembly GCA_008750895.1). NCBI lineage: Eukaryota > Metazoa > Chordata > Mammalia > Primates > Cheirogaleidae > Mirza > Mirza zaza. Next base: position 129,114 of record VSMD01081293.1, on the reverse strand, counting down.
TCTGAGTAAGAAATTCTACATTCTTCCAGCTCAGCGATGTCACTATTCCTTCCTTCTCATGGTGCATGCATAGGGTCGTGCAGGCAGCAAGGTGCTAGACATTTTAGAATAGATAATTCAATTCCTTACCAATAAGTTTCATATGACAGTAGAATTTAATTCCCAGTTTTTTCCTACCCCTAAGCCTAGAAATCAAGTCAAAGGGAACAATTCTAATGACCAGTTCTTCAGAACTAGAAAGCCTCATGCTCTTTAATTAACTGCCGACAATTACAGAGGAATCACAGTCCCTCTAGGATGGCCCAGATAGCTCGGGTTCTTTCTTCATGCCTTTAGCCCAAACCATAATTGCTGTTTAGTCTTCTTTCTCCTCCTAAGTCCTAGGTACCCCAGGCTTTAAATACTGGAACTTCATTCAAAGTCACCCAGCTTGTGAAACAGAACTCTAATTCCATGGAGAGCCAGTAGTGGAGCAGATCACCGCAGGTGCCGATGCTGTCCTGGCAGCCGTCACAATGAGGACATGCCACGGGGCAGTCCCCAGAGCCAAGACTGCATCACACACACATGGAGACACTCCCCTGCAGCCCTTCATCCCCAAATATTACATAAACTGGGTCATAATTCACTGAGATGCTATTGACTTTTCTATAACAGTGAAGATAATTTTAGTGATTATTTGCCTTCATATCTTTTCTGAGTGGTTATAAAATTATATTCCATTTGTGTGTGTGCACATAGTTTATCTTTAAAAATAAAAATAAGCTCAACATTTTGCTTTTGATTGTCATGTGATTGTTATTAGAAGATTAATAGATATTTATTAAGCCACACTCCCAGCACAGGGCTAGGCATGGTGGGGAACATAAAAGAATAAGGAACAGTCTCTGCCTCAAAGGCTAATTCGCACTAATTGTGTTGACCAAACTAAGGCTCTTGCCATGCTCAAAGTAAAATTATTGCCAAAAGCTATGGTGAGTACTGTATAGAAGTATTTAGCTCCATGTATAATGGGAGCTAAAAGAAAGAAGTTGGTGTGACTTCAACAACCAATGCAAGTTCTATCAAGTACATCATATGTGAGCTGCCTTAAAGGAGAAAATTAGAAAGAGAGGCTGAGGGACAGGGTCTGAATACTACATTGTGGAGGACATAGAAACACAGACATGGAAATGGACCCGGACATGATCTGTGCTGGGAGAATTTATCTGTCTGATCTGAGAAGTCTCCAGACCTGGATGGAGGCAATGGGGAACAGGTGCCTCACAGACAGATGTTTATCTCTCTTTCTTTCATTCTTTACGTTCTTTCTTTCTTTCAACAAACACTGATTGAAGTCTGTTAGGTGCCGGGCACTCTTCCAGGTGCTGGGAGAGGAGACATCATCTACTTGCTCATAGCCTACATGCCAGCCAGGTAGACGAACAATAACACATGTGTGATGTCAGACAGTGGTAAATGCGATGAAGAAAAGTTAACCAGGGGAGGTGATAGGACGGGGCCTGCTCTTTTGTGGCCAGGATAGTAGAAGATGGCCCCTCTGAGGAGGAGATAGTTGGACAAAACGATTGAGGAAGATGCTCAGGAATCTAAAGAAAGAGTGTGTCAGTCAGAGGGAATAACAAGGACGAGGGGTCTAATGTGGGGAAGATCTTCTGTCTTTGGGGAACCATGAGAAATCCACGTGGCTAGAATTGAGTGAGCAGGACAGAGGGGGTAAGAGAGGAATTCAGAGACTGACAGGGGCCAGATCACGCAGGGACTGATGGAACATGGCAAGGAGTTGGGAGTTGAGTCTGAGTGTGATGGGAAACCTTTAGAGGGCTTTATTTATTTTACAATTTTAAAAGATTACTCTGGCTGCTTATGTAAAGAATTTACTGCAAGTAATAAGATATCATTTTGGAGGTTTTTGCAGAATTCTAGATCACAGATCATGGCTTCTTGAGCGAGGGTGGTCAAGGTGTAGGTGATTGAGTGTACTCAAGATAAATTTTGAAAGTAGAATCAACAGGACTTGATGAGTTGGATGGGGAGAATGATGAGGAAAACACAGGAGTCAAGTATAATAACTATAATAGGTTTAGGATTGAACAAGTAGGTCAATAATGGTAGCATTTACTGAGATAAGGACGTCCAAGGAGGAGCAGGGCCAAGATGGTGGAATTAGGGTTTGTTCAGGGAAGACTGTAATGTGAGGCACCAAATAGATGCTAAACAGGAAGTTATATGGCAAATCTAGTGCTCAGGGGAGAAGTCAAGTCTGAATATCTGTATTTGAAAATCAATAGCATACAAATGCAGTTGTATGTGATTACCTAAACAATGAGTTTACAAGGAAAGCAGAGGAGAGATTGAAGTCTGAATATGGAGTTGCTTCAACATTTAGAGATCAGAAGAGGAGGATGAGCCAAGAAAACAGAATGAGAAGGAGGGACGAAGGAGGTAGAAGTATGGACTCCCAGAAGCCAAGCCAAAATAAATAAGAAAGAAGGGGTGTGCCAAGAAAGAGGGGGTGATCCGCTGTTTCAAATCCATTGAGAGACTGAATTCAGCAAGCACTGGGTTTGGCAAGCACTTTGCTGGCAACTTGACAGCAGTGGCTATGATGGAGGGGTAGGAAGAAAGGCCTGATTAAGAAGGGTTAAGAAGATGATGGGAGGAGAGGAGTGGGAGACAACAAATATAGACTCACTGGGGGAGATATGCCTTAAAATATGGTGGTAGCTAAGGAATACATGAAGTTGAGGGAGGGCTGTATTTTTATTTACGATTGGAAATAAGATGGTATATGTCCATGCCAAATGATGAAGTAGAAATGGAGTAACTCATGACGTAAGAGAGGAGACACTTGTAGGAGCAAGGTTGTGAGTAAGATTCGTACAAAACAAGAGTTATCAGCCTCAGATAGCATCAAGGACTTTTTCTCCAGTGTGTAAAGGGAGGGGAGGGAGAATGTGTGGAGGATTTGCTAATGGCAGTGGGTTCAGTGGCAAATTTGCTGTTTTCTTAGTCAATTTTTCTTAGTCAAATTTGTTGCTTTCTTAGTCCAGGAGACTTAGCTATTAGCTGAGAAAGGAGAACAGAGAGAAATGTTGGAAGTTTGAAAACAAGGCAGGTATAAAACAGCCCCCTTGCAAAGTGTGAGCGAAAATGTATTAGGCTTGCTGCACAGTGTTAAGGGTCCACCTGAGATCTGTGGTCATGAACTTTCTATGAGTGAAATCAGCATGGTGGGACACTCTCCACAACATTCTGCTCCTCAGGTGGAGAAGAGGAGTAGGCAGAGAGCTGGGTTTAACCAGGAGTGAGGTAGGCAAGGTGAACAAATGGAAGAGAAGGATGCAAAGGATCTTAGGGTGGGTAGGGAGAAAGGGAGGGAGGGATGAGGGAGAGTGAGAAGAGGTTCCATTGGTTTTGAAGAATTATTTGATTCAGGCACTAAAGTAAGGAAGTTGGAAGGAAAGGGGTAGTTCAGGTCCAAGGGAGAATCTCAAGGTTGCAGTTTTGGAGTTGGTGCAGTTGGAGGTAATGAAAAAGTTCTTGATTACTTAAGTGGATGGTTAAGATGGGAGAAGAAAAGACCCTTGCAGGATATGAGCTAAGGGAACAGAGAAAATATGGCATTGGTTGCATCATCTCTAGATATTGAAGTCACTAAGAAGGATGACAGGAAAAGAAGTGGGGGAGAAAGAGATGGAGAGAGAGTGAGAGAGCCACGTGCTAAAATCACCAATGAATGAGAAGGAATGACTAGAAGTAATGGTTGGAGGGCACGTGGAACAAAGTTTCTGGAGTTTTGAAGAAATAAGAAACCTTGAGAAATTATCTGGAATTTCAAACAAGGATCAAGAAGCACCTACTACACCCTCTTCAGTGCCAGGGGTACACAGGGTATGGGAGAAACTGCCCCCTCTTGAGAGGGGTGCATAGAGTCAGTGTCCTAGGGGGGGAGGTAGTTATAGTGAAATCTAGAAGTAAAGAGAATGTACTGAAAAGAGGTCAAAGATACAAAGTGTTTTGTTGATGACAGACTGACTTATAAAGCAGAGTGGAAGTATCTGGAGACAAGAAAGGGTAAGAGGTTGGATCAAGCTCATTATGTTGGACCAAATAGGAAAATAAGTGTGTGTGTGTGTGTGTGTGTGTGTGTGTGTGTGTGTGTGCATGTGCACACGTGCCCACCAGTCAGTTCCAAGTTCCTCTAGGTAAGAGAAATCTCATTTGTGGCAAAAGTAGAGTTGTATTCCTTAATGTGTCTCGTTCTCTTTATCCTTCTGCAGAAGGAATAGGTCTCCAGGTGACTGCTAAGGTGGCGTCCATCTCTCTCCATCATTCACCACCAACCTTTCATGATTCTCTTTCTCCTTACCATATCTACCAGCACTAAAGACCCCATTCTGAATTTCTTTAGCCCTGCTGGAATGAACTTTTCTTTCCTCTTTGTGAATTCCATCAGACTCTGGAAGTTTTCTTGTGTCCATAGAAAACTCCAACCAACATGCATCTACAAAAACCTACACTAGCTAACAGCTACTCCAAGAGACTGGAACCAAGACCCAAAACTTGCAGGCCTACTCCTCATTAGCTCCACCAAGCTTTTTATTTTCTAGTGCTTCTAAATTGCTGAAAATGGGTAGTTACTTGGCAAAAGTTAAAGTACATCCCAAGAATAGGAGTTACTGCTGCATGTACCGAACTCTTCAAACTACTCATCATAAACTACATTACCCATGTCTGATGCTTATACCGAGTAGCCTACAAAACAGCTGAGTCTGGTGCACTTATCCTATTTGGTCCTCACAAGAATCCAGTATAGAACAGACAGATGAGGAAACTGAGGTCAGGGAGTTAAGTCACTTGCTCAAATTCACATAGAATCACAAGTGGATTTCCTATGAAGCTAATGAAGGTTAAACATCAAGGCTCTCTTGCATGGGCTCCTTCCAAGATCCTGAACGAGAAAGAGGCCCACCAATGTGTTCACGTGGTCTTGAGTGTCTATAAAATTTGGAAGAGTGAGACATTTTAATGACCATTTGTGCTTAAATCACAATGAGTAAATATTACTATTTCTTTCCACTCCAGTTTCCCCTCTGTTGGATTTCTCTTCCAGTTGGATGGCCTTGAACATTTTTAGGATCCAGCAAATGAAAGGCTAATTTGGAGGTGATGTAGTTCAGTTTTATAGCATCCATTTATGTCCAAAGTCACTTGTATGTATAGTTACATTATTATAAGCCTTCTTAGTATAGCACTGGCTTTGAGGAATGTACTTCCCCACCTCCTACCCACTCTCACACTTCCCGTGCCAGCTCCTCTAGCTTCTACACAAAGATTGAAGGGCTACATGTTGTCCTACAGCATCTGGCACCTCAAGTGTAAGGATATGGGTAGTGGAAGAGAAACAATGTTTCACTGATTTCTCTCTCCATTCCCTATAGAAAATACTACAAATTGTTATCATTTGAAGAGGCAATTGAAGAGTATGCAACCAAAACATGTTGGGAAAGAGTATTTTTTTATGTTTTATTTATTTATTTCTTTTTTGAGATAGAGTCTCACTCTATCACCTGGGCTAGAGTGCTGTGGCATCAGCCTAGCTCACAGCAACTTCAAACTCCTGGGCTCAAGGGATTCTCTTGCCTCAGTCTCTCGAGTAGCTGGGATTACAGGGACATGCCAGCACACCCAGGTAATTTTTCTATTTTTAGCAGAGACAGGGTCTCGCTCTTGCTCAGGCTGGTCTCAAACACCTGATCTCAAGTGATCCTCCCACCTCGGCCTCCCAGAGTGCTAGGTGGGAAAGAGTATTATAGAAGTGTGTCATGTACCTGCTCAATAAAAATGTGTTGTTTTTATAGATTTCATGATATATGACATTTTCCAGCTTTTAAAAATTTATAATCTGCCAGGCGTGGTGGCTCACGCCTATAATCCTAGCACTCTGGGAGGCTGAGGTGGATGGATCATTTGAGCTCAGGAGTTCAAGACCAGCCTGAGCAAAAGCAAGACCCCGTCTCTACTAAAAAAAATAGAAAGAAATTAGCTGAACAACTAAAAAAATATATATATATATAAAAATTAGCCGGGCATGGTGCCACATACCTATAGTCCCAGCTACTCAGGAGGCTGAGGCAGGAGGATTGCTTGAACCCAGGAGTTTGAGGTTGCTGTGAACTAGGCTGATGCCAAAGCACTCTAGCCAGGGCAATAGAATGAGACTCTGTTTCAAAAAAATAAAAAATTTATAATCCCAAATAGGTTTTTTTTCATTTTAAATATAATAGATATTCCCTTCCATACCTAATTTTGTATTTCTAATTTGTATTCTTCTGGTTTTTTTTTCTTTTTAAATTTGAACAGGACTGCTTTATTGTATAATTTAAGACACAAATATTACATGAATTGCAAATGAAGGCTTAAAATATTTAGCAGCTACAAAAATCAGATAAGTCATACTATACATCATTCCTCCCATATATACTTTTAACCTGTATTCAATTACAGTCAATTCTGAAGTGGCTCACCTCTGAATTAGACTTCTAAAGTCTTTTCCCTTTGGTATGAATGATCTCTAAAAAAAAAAATAAAAATAAATAAATAAATAAAGTCTTTTCCCCTAGTGAAAGACATGAATAAAAGTGAAAGGTTGTTTTTTCTGCTGGCTTTAGATTGGTTTGTTCTTCCTTTTCTAGTTCCTTGAGGTGTGACATTAGGTTGTTAATTTGCTTCTGCCTTTTTGATGTAGGCATTTAAGGCTATGAATTTTCCCCTGAGGAATGCTTTTGCTGTGTCCTGAAGATTTTGATAGCGTGTGTTCCCTTTGTTGTTCAGCTCAAAGAATATTTTGATTTCCATCTTAATTTAATTCTTGACCTAATAATCATTCAGTAGCAGGTTGTTTAATTTCCATGACTTCGTGTAAACTTGAGTGTTTCTCTTGTGATTGATTTCTAGTTTTATTAGGCTGTGGTCTGAGAAGGTACATGGTATGATTTTGATATTTTTTAATTTGTTGGACCTGTTTTGTGTGTGGAGTATGAAGACCCAAGTGCCACATGAAACCACCTCTTCCACTAACTGGGAAGGAGTGTGGGAAATGATCAGTTCCAAGGACAACAGAACACATGAACTTTATTGTCTAACCAACATCATGTGAAAAGCTTTTTTTTCCCTCTTTTTCTATGTCTTAATACAATTTAAATGGAACTTTTATATACATTTGGGCTTCTATCTAATCCCTCTCCTGAATTTCCTCAGGAGGAATTGAGTAATGAAAGCAAGCAAAACAAGATTACAACCACAAATGACTACACTTTAAACATTATTATCACTTTTAAGGGACAGAGACACTTGAATGTTTTTTAATACCAAACTTTTAAAAAATCTGTTATAAAAACTGCAACTCATCTCCCTAGCATTTTTAAATGCTGGTGTTATTTCTGCGTAGACAGATTAATGTATTAAATTAAGCCAAGCTTTTAAAAATTGGCACAGTTCCATCATTCTATTTTAAAAAACAAAGATGTTTAAAGACAAAAGAAAATACAAGTTAGTTGCTTCATGTTACATTTCACAGCCATTATATGAAATGTTTTCATTTCTATAGAAACAGGGTCCTTTATGTCACAAGTGCAATTATTTGCTGCTAGATGTTAAAATGACACAGATTAGTGTTTGACTGGAACCTGTTGATGGTGGCGTGTTTAGGTTTTCTGAGTTTCTGAGATTCTGAGTTTAAGGTGTGCCAGGTACTCTTCTAAGACCACACTTGCAGGGGGAGGGCAGGGGGAGTAAATCACAGATCAATTTCTCAAGACCGTTTCACTCTCTTCATGACTTTCTGTTTCTTAGTGATCTGTTCAAAATTTCATCCTCCTCTGCTTTGGGTTTTCTATCTTCCTCCTCTTGATGGGTGGTGCCACCATCTTCTTCAGCACCACCATTCTTTTTTTCTTTCTTTTTTTTTTTTTGAGACAGAGTCTCACTTTGTTGCCCAGGCTAGAGTGAATGCCGTGGCATCAGCCTAGCTCACAGCAACCTCAAACTCCTGGGCTCAAGCGATCCTACTGCCTCAGCCTCCCGAGTAGCTGGGACTACAGGCATGTGCCACCATGCCCAGCTAATTTGTTGTATATACATTTTTAGTTGGTCAATTAATTTCTTTGTATTTTTAGTAGAGACAGGGTCTCGCTCAGGCTGGTTTCGAACTCCTGACCTCGAGCAATCCTCCCGCCTCGGCCTCCCAGAGTGCTAGGATTACAGGCGTGAGCCACCACACTGGGCCAGCAGCACTTTTCTGTTTCTCAAGTTTCTCTTCTCCTTCCTCCTACTTATCTTCCTTATCCTTTTCCTCCTCCTTGTCTTCCTCCTTTTTCTTCACATCTGGTTGAGGAGCATCAGTCTTCTCGTACTCTGCAGCACTGGGCTGTTTCTTTCCAGAACAACAGAAGAGTATCACAAGGGACACAGGCAGAGCCACAGTGAAATGTCACCAGCCTGAGCCACGGGAGCTCTCCAGCTGCCTCGATCATTTGCCTCGCTGTGCCTGGCTCGGCAGCCCCATCAGCAGGTTTTCTCATGCCCCGTCCATCACTGGCGCAAGCATCGACTGCTCTTCGATCAACAGACGATAAAGTTGCCCAAAAAATGTCAGAGGTTATGGACCACAGCTCCAAACCAATAGCACTAAAAGGAAACATACCGAGGGGTTCGAGATCTTCAAAGAAAGCTGGATTTGGTGTTTTCTGGGGTTTGCAGATTCCCTGGTAGTTAGGATTGTCCACTATAGGAGGCTTCCATTTGCCCTTATAATTGGGATTGTCAATCATAGGCTGCTGCCAGGCACCACACCCAGGAACTGACTCACATGTCGGGTTGGCAATCCAAGGAACCTCCCATTCTCCATCCATGTCTTCATCCCAATCCTTGGCTTCTCTGCATGTGGATCAGGCATGCACTTGGGCTCAGCATTTAACCAGACCTAAGGTTTTGTGGCTTCTTCATCTGGGATCTTAGCAGGGGCATCTTCATCCCAGTCCTCGGGCCTGGGGGTCTGGGTCTGATCTGGGTCTGATATTTTTGATCTTTCATCCCAATCCTCAGGTTTCTGGTCTTCTGGGCCTTAATTTCACGTGAAGGATTTACAGCAGGAGTCATGTCATTTAACAGATTTCCACTGTTCACAAGAGATTGACCAACTAATATTAAATATGTCAAAGCTATTATCTGGATTCAAGATTAGTGTGTAAAGGATGTGTTTTCTTATCAGTAAAACAGGTCTTCAGATCTGCGTCTGGCCTTTTAACATGCTTTTCTTCATAAATACCCATCTTGGGGTTCTTGTGGTGAAAGATGAAGTGCAATTTATAATCCTCTCCGCATTTATCTGGACCAAACATAATCGTATAAGGGGTCTTGTTGTAGAACTGATCCAGGTTGAATTCTGGTGTTTTATAATGTAACGGAAAGCAGTTCCACATGGGCACCACCACATTCTATTTCCTTTTGGAAATTAACCTCATACGGAACAATGAGAGGTTTACCATCAAATAGGGAGGGCTTGTTCAGTTTGGCGAAAATGGCATGGTATTTGGCCCGAGACTTCAATACAAGTCTTTTATCGCCTGTAAGTTCTGATTCCTTCATCTCATCTACCTCCCACTTTCCATTGTATTTATAAATTTCATCATCAGTATCTTCTTTCTTGGCTTTGGATAAAATCCATCCTGACAGAGTTCCTCTATCAAAGGAATCGGCAAAATATACTTTCCCTGTTGGAACTGGAGCTTTGTACGTGATCTTTGCAGATGGAAGAGCAGTGCTGGTAACTGGTGTCGAGTCTTCTACCTCTTCAATGACATTGTCAAGGTCGTCCTTGATATCAATCACATCATCATCATCTCTGTCATGAGCCTGAGCGATAGCAGTTCCAACGGTCAGTAACGTACACAGTAACCACTTCCCTTCTATGATCTCGAGCCTCCTGGGGACGCTGGTGGAAACCAAGCCTTCTCCACCCACACACCTGACCCCAGGAAATAGAGACAGTGACAGAGGTGACCTGACCATCAAGTGCCACAGAACCAAGAGCCCTCAGCTACCAGTGCCACACAAGCGAGCCCTACCGTACAAAGCCCTGTATTCTTTTTCTTAAAGACGACTCTCCCTAAGCCCTCACAATACTTGCAAAGAAACTAAATAGTCTACCTCCTAGTCTGATGAACTTTGCAGCCTTTGAGATCTAGCCAGTCCATTTACACAGTGTCCAAACCAGAAGTTACAGTGGAGAATCTGACCAGTGGTAATTTCCACTAAGAGTAGGTCATTTTTTTTCCCAATGACTTATCCATGTTGAACATTTTGATGCCAAAGATTGAGAAATTTTCCCTTCCCCACCCCCAGACCTCCACCCCAGTAGTTTTCCTTTTCACACACGCCTCTTCATTTCCTGATTCTGGCCTGGACTTGAAGCAAAGGTACCTGAGTCCAGCCAGAAACACTATTACAATAGTTTTGGCCTAATAGGGGCAGGAAATACCAACAACCTCCTGTGAGCTCCTCCCCAGTGGAGAGCCAACCTGAATGCATAAACTTAGGGCCCTTGCATAAGTCAGAGGATGCTCAGATTAGACCTGAATATTTGGAAACACCTTTCCTCCTACTCTTTTGAGGCCACTGAGTAGTTAAGGAATCTGAACAATGAAATGGTGAAACGAGGAACTATAGTAATAGTTTTTTAAATGTAAGTCCCCAGGGAAGGCCAAATAGCATTTCTACTAGAAGTATTGTTCCAAATACTAACTTTAATTGTTAATAGAAATGAGATTTTCAGCAAAAACAGAGAATATTCAGGTCTTATTACTTGAGAAAAAGAATTATCAGATTTATTGTCCAGAACTTGCACAATTAAATATGTTCGCATCAGTCCCTGGCTTCCAGGTAAAATGAGAGAGACAGAGAGAGAGAGAGAGAGAGAGAGAGGGAGAAAGAGAGAGAGAGAAATTACCCCTGCAAACTCCCTGATCCTCCCCTGAAGATTACAAGCTAATTCAAAAAATATATCCCAGCAGGCTGTGCAGCTTGCTTTCAGTCAACCACGTCACTATCAAACTGAAGTCACCAATATCTGCATTACAAAGTTTGAAACTTAATCCTCTTCTTCAACATTACCTTACATCCCTGACACAGGTATTTATAATAATCTCTCTTACTTCCACCTGGGGCAATTTCGAAATCTTTATTGTTGTTTGCAGTATTTGACATAATTGCTTTGTAGTTCTGTGTACGATGCTAGTAGATATTATTCAGGTAATATAAACATTTCAGAATTGGAATTGGCCTTGTTGAGACCTGCCTGATGAATCACTCTGGGTTCCCAGCACCGCGCGAGGCGGTTCCCCAAACTAATTGGGGAACCCTGTTTACACTGATTCAAGTACATGCCTGGGCTGGGCTGTTGGAACTGCTTCGGGGAAGAGCACTGAGGCGAGGCCTGTGGGCAGTTAGTTCTCGCCCAGAAGCCTGAATGGTAGTGGAGGGTATGGCATGAGTTTTTCAAAACAACTCTCTCCACGGGAGACCTGCCCTTTTTCTCTTTGTATAGTTGGTTCTAAACGTACTTCCATGACTTCTGTTGGTTTAGCTCCCGAATATTTTAGAGTTGAGGCACCGCCCATTGGAGATGGTCTCAAGACAGACAGTGAGACTGGGCAGAGGGGTGCCTGGTGACTGGAGGTGGCCCGGAGAGTGTCCATCTCCTGTAGAGTTCCTTATGCAGAGTGAGAACTCAGCTCTGCGTCTGTGGAGAGATGATTGATTGAATAAATGAATGAACACACTAAGGAATGAGCAGAAATAGGCGTAGGAGCTAAACTTTATGGGAAATGGAGCCCTGGCAACCCCAGAGGCTCACTTAGACAAGAGCCTGCTAATCCTAGTGGCTTCTTGGTGTGTGGTCAGGGCCTACCAAACAACCCAGGCCAGAGGTAAAGAAGGACTTGCCTCTCCCTAATCATACCAATGCCAAATGAATATGACTGTCACTGACCATCAGTGCTACTGAAATCTATATTATCCATTTTATAACTTACTGCCCCTGGCTGTTTTCCTCCACTCACGCACTGCCAACTTTTCACCCTGTTGACTATTCATTCCAATCTCCTCCCAAAGTAAAAGGGGAGGGGGTTTGTTTGTTTGTTTGTTTTTTGAGACAGAATCTCACTTTGTTGCCCAGGCTAGAGTGAGTGCCGTGGCATCAGCCTAGCTCACAGCAACTTCAATCTCCTGGGCTCAAGCAATCCTTCTGCCACAGCCTCCCGAGTAGCTGGGACTACAGGCATGTGCCACCATGCCCGGCTAATTTTTTGTATATATATTTTTAGTTGGTCAATTAATTTCTTTCTATTTTTAGTAGAGACAGGGTCTCGTTCAGGCTGGTTTCGAACTCCTGACCTTGAGCAATCCGCCCGCCTCGGCCTCCCAGAATGCTAGGATTACAGGCGTGAGCCACCGCGCCCAGCCTAGGGAGGGTTTTTAAAACCAGTTTTTCTCTTAATGAGATACTCTTATGAAAACAGACCAGGAAATGGGCAGGGGCTGATGGGTGGGGGTACGAAGAGAGTGAAAAGCAATTTGGATGTAGCTGTGGATTTCAGGTTGTAATAGATCAAATTCTCTCCAAGTTCATTGAAAGTAGAAGAGGTAAGGTCTATCCAAGAGGTAATGTCTATTCAATAAATCTGGAGTTTGCCCATCAGTCAGGCTCAACGTGATCATAATCCCCAAGCCCACTAAACCTGGGAGCAAAATGAAATACAAGCATTAACAAAGGGACCTCACCATATCACAAATGAATAACAAAATCACACCAAAGAGGGTGGGAAAGAAAAGAATTAACCTGAGTTGGGAAATAGAATTTTGTCTATATACTAAAAGGCTAAAGACAAAAGAACTATACACATATATTATACTCAAGTAAATCTGTGTCTCTTATGTGGATGAGTTAGCAGTTCTGAAACTTGTATGTGTATAGAAGGATTGAACAAAAGTTAATCTATTGTGGATAAAGAGAACCAGGTTTCTCACTGTGAGAGAAAGGAGTTACAAATTAGGAAAGAGGAGGGGAGGCTAGAATGAATGCTGTGGATCAAAAGCAGAAGTATCAGGATGAACGCATGGATGTAAGAGAGAGAGAGAGAAAGAGAGAGAGAGAGAGAGTGTGTGTGTGTGTGTGTGTGTACAGATGGGCTACGTTTAGCAGTGATGACCTACAGCCTTACTCCCCTCTCCACCCTTTTATGGAGGGCTCATCTAGAGTCCTCAGAGAAGGAAGGAAAATATATTTTGTTAGTATTTTTATTTTTTTTTATTTTTTTTTTAATTTCAGCATATTATGGGGGTACAAATTTTAAGGTTTCAATAAATGCCCTTTCCCCCTCATGTTAGTATTTTTGAAGAAAGTAGATACCAGGGGGTCAGCAAGGCACAGCACTGGAGCAAAACTGCACAAAGGGGGAGGGAAGTAGGAAAATATTAGTGCCAATCACAGATTGAAAGTCCCTGTTTCCAAGATAACCTCCACCCAGGGGCCATGATCTAGGTACTATAAACTTCATTTACTGCATTTCAACTCTCAGAGACTACTGCTTAATTGTAGGACATACTCATGATCTGTATATCTGTATATCGGGTGGAAGGCCTCCAGTTTAAACTTTGTGGGAGAAGAGCAAACCAAATTTTTAGGCCACTTTTAAGCTATTTTTGAACTAATGAATGATCCAAATGAAAAGCACAGCTATTTAGAAGCAGATCTCAGAGATCCCTCACACAGATTGGCTCAAGAAACTACAAGCAACCAAGTTACTTTCTCCAGGGAACTTTCCCATCTATTAGTCACTTGCACATCTTAGAAGAGAGATTAGTCAAATGGAGAGGCTCGATGCCACACAGAGTGAATCACTGCCGGTTCTGTGAAGTCTCTGAGGGGTACTGACAAGTAATCCACTCCTCTGTTTCCAAAGAAGGATTTATTTATGCATGAGTTCAAGAATGAGGGAAGATAACTTCATATCAAACTGAGACTTCAATGAGATAATTAGCAGGTACCCAAAGACCTGTGTTGATGGGAGGGTGTGGTGGCAGCTACTTTCTACCATACCAGCTCTGTGATTTCTCTAACCTAGGATTGTTTTGTTTCTGTCCTACCACTTAGTAGAGAGACTCCTGTGCTAAGTATCCCTGTCCTGTAACTTCTCTCTTAATCTGACCCACAGCTCCAAGAGACCATGAGGATTTAAATCAGACTTCAGTGTGTTTATTCCCTTTGCCTGATTGTGGTTAAGCTAAGAGTTTGACAGTAGAAATATAATAGGAACATGAAAGAGATAATCATACCCAAATCATAGGGTACAAAGCCTACCCAGAAGCTATAATGCTTGTGCACAGTGCTGTTGTGGATCTCAAAGCTATGCGCCTAGAAAGAACACAATTATTTACGAAATTTACCCTACAGTACAGCTGGGTGTTCAGATTTTTGAAATTTATTAGAAAATGTATTTCAATGAAGCAAATTGAAATCTATTGAGTATAGAATAATGGCTAAACCTAAAATTCAGGATTCATTGACCCAACAAATATTGGTTGTTCTTGTTGTACCTGACTCTGTCTAGTTGCTAAGGAAAGAGATGAACAGAAAGATGTTCCTTGCTCTTGACAAGCTTATGAATGGGAAGAGGAGATGTAAACAAAATGAACCAATAATCTGATGCCACATGACCTGTGAGAAGGATTCAGAACAGCATAATGGAGAGAGCTTTTAATTCTCGTGGTGCCACCTGTAGTAAAGAGAGGGCCCTAGAGAAACTGACATCCGGCCAGGCGCCTGTAATCCTAGCACTCTGAGAGGCCAAGGCAGGCGGATTGCTCGAGGTCAGGAGTTCAAAACCAGCCTGAGCGAGGGCGAGATCCTGTCTCTACTATAAATAGAAAGAAATTCACTGGACAACTAATATATATAGAAAAATATTAGCTGGGCATGGTGGCGCATGCTTGTAGTCCCAGCTATTCGGGAGGCTGAGGCAGAAGGATTTGCTTGAGCCCAGGAGTTTGAGGTTGCTGTGAGCTAGGCTGACGCCATGGCACTCACTCTAGCCTGTGCAACAAAGCGAGACTCTGTCTCAAAAAAAAAAAGAAACTGACATCTGAGCAGTCACTGGGCATCCTTTTGGGGAAGGAAGTGGAGGAGAAGAGGGACAGGGCTTTCTTGGTAGCAAAGATAACAATAGGTGCGAAGTAATGGAAGCATGAAATAGTATCTTGTCCTCTAAATCTCAAGTCAGTGCTACTAGGAGTTTCATGGTGAAGCAACAGGAGTCAAAGAGATGCCTGAAGTGTTACATCATTCCAAGTTTTAACTCCACAAGTCCTTACTGGGAAGATGTGGGCCTCCATCTTTTAAATTAAGGCTCCCTCTTTATAATTCAATTCCATGATCCCAATGGTCACTACACATTCCAAAATTCTCTCAAGCAAGACCTGCTGCAGAAGATGAAATAGGAGATTTATTAGCCTAAAAACAAACCAAAAAAGAGTCTCTGTGGCTTTTTGTAGACATTACATTAGATGGAGCAAGGCTGGCATTACAGCCAGCAAGGAAAAGTACAAGCAATTTATACATGCCTCCAACTCATCGTCTCAATGTGTCCTGAAGAATTCATCAACCTTCAGAGAATCACAGACTCATCCAAGGTGAGGTCATTATGTTGATGTTGGCTGGCTTAGAGAGCAGGTTTTGTCAGCCGTATATCAGAGAAAGGGCCCAGAATGGTAAGAGGCAGGCTCCAAGCTAAGCATGGGCTGAGCTGGTTTCAATGGCTCTTCCATCATCACTTATAAGAGAGTTATTTTTACAGGAGGCCGTCGCTAGCAAAACATAAGCTGGCTTTTACTTTAAAGGAAAGATGCCAGCCTCTAAGCTCATTCTTTAATTGCCTTCTACGTAACAGAAGAGGTTGTTAGTATAGCAAACAAGCCAGAACAGGGATGCGGAAGCCAACTGTTCTGGATTCCAGCGATGGCAAGTTCAATGGGAGGTGTGGTCTGGAGCCAACCACGGGATGCAGGAGATTGGAGAAGAGCTCTCCTTCCATTCAGTCCCATGGCAAAGTACGTAGCCTTCTTGCCTTTGCGAAAAAACCACCGAAGACTTCTCAGAGAGATGCTACCAAGACGCTTCAGCCTAGAACACAAGTGAGTCACGGTTTGTACAACTCAATGGTGCTGCCAACCCGCCTCTGCTCTCCCTCACAGTTTTTGTTTTCTTGGTATGATAATTAGTAGTTGGCACTATGAATGTGTCTCCTGAGGAAAAAAAAAAATGCGGGCACCTGTTATTTCTGGAAGGAGCGTTCTGCGCATCCTATGGAGGTAAGCCGTTCACTCAGAGTTCAAGTGCTGACTAGCATATCGTCACCAACCCAGAGCTCCACTGCCCTCACGCTATGTTCTTACCAGCCCAAGAGAGGAGAACACGATTTCAGCTCCTACTTCCTGTTTTCTGCTGAGTTAAACAGAGAGCAAGCTTGCTTGAGAAAAAAAACAGGAGTTTCAGAATTAGCAAAAACTTGAAGTTTATCGTCTAGCAGTTCCCAAACTGGACCACATGTTAGAATCTCTTTAGGACATTTTTTTTTAAAAAAATACCAATGCCTGGGCCTACCCCAAGAGCTGGGGGGGGGGGGGGCTAACCAGGACACCAGTGCTCTTTCAAAGCCCCCCATGGACTTCTAATGGGCAACCAATTCAAGAATCCCTGAGCTTGTTCATCAAGGTCATTCCAGATGAAACTGAGACCCAAGAGGCTGACAGATTGTCCGAAGGTCCCACAGCTTATAAATGTGCTCTTATCTGTGTGTCTGTCTTCTTCTAGAATATGAAATCCTTGAGCACTTGAACCATGATGTTGACATTTAAATCCACAGTGCCTACCAAAATATATGTTTGATGAGGGCAGAAAGCCAGGAAGAAAAGGAAAAACCAGAATCTTTTCTTCCCTTTGCTCCACAGTCTCTCGCTGAGAATAATTGTTAAGATAAACTTGCTGTGAACTTTTTAGCCCTAGCAGTAAGTCATTAAATATCAGATTCCCCAAACTTATGACCCATTCATTTTTGGAAAAATTCCATGAGTCAGATTGTCCCCCAAATCCCAAGACAAATGCCTCTACCCTAATTAATCCAGCTGTTTGAAGCTAAGTGCCTGACCTTGTTCAAGACCCCATGCCTCACTAAGCTCTCATTTTGTGGGGTCTCATTTATTTCCCTAGTTAAACTTGACATTTTCAAATTAATAGGCTGCTCAAAATGGCATGTCGTGCTTCAGAATCAAGACTCCAGAGTGAAGGAAAGAATTATGGGAAATGTGTGCTGTGATGACGTAGGCCTAGTGCCTGAGGTGTTGCTGACACCTCAGTGCAGGGTTCCAGAGTGTTCCCTGGCCTCACTGGCTCTATCCACCACCCACTGGGCACCTATCACCTGCTAGTCACATGGCATTCAAGTCAAAGTCAGCCAGTGTGCTGTGGCCTAGGAACTCAGAATGGGGGCCCTAGAACTGTGCCGCAGATATTTCAGTACCCACCAGTGTCCTCTGTCTTCTCACCCTGGCCACTTTAGTGCATGCTGATCAGCCTTCCAAATGTCCACCTCTCCACTCCTGCACTCCTTTGCCTGAGAGCTTTCTCTGGACCCCGAAACCCACTTTGCCCATCCTTGTGGCAGACTGGAAGTGCCAAAGAGTATCTCTTCCCCACCCTCACTATGGCCTTCAACTTGAAACTGACAGGAATTGGGGTTTCTGGCTCCCATACCCTATAAGTGCTAGAACCCTGAGACCCATGTTGAATTTTCCCTGAGAAGCAGCCCCCGTTACCTGCCCCCATCCCCTGCGCCTGCAGTGTCACCTGGCTTGCTAACTTGCCTTTTATTAATACCTTCCCTTGCCCAACCCTTTCCCGCTTCCTGGCTGGGGTTTCTAAGCATGTCCTCCAAATAATTGAATCCTGGTGGCATGCTCTGCTGCTGGGGACACCCAAGGCAGACACAGTGGCCCTGTCAATTTAAAGGCATTTGATTTCAGGAGAGCCATTTAACCTCTCTGACAGCAGCTCTCCTCAGATGTAAAAGAAGGGAAGGATTTGATGTCCCACATGGTCATAGCAGCAGGCAAAAGGCAGCCTCGCTGGGCTGCTAAAGCCCTCCCTGAATGGCAGGGTCTCTCGCCCTGGCCTCCTGGCTAAGTGCGCCCCTCCCCACACTCCTCTGGGCCACCTGAGCTCCTTTGAATTCTTGCAATGTGCCCCGTTCTCACTCGCACACGAGAGGGACTCACTCACGCTGTCCCTCTGTCTGGAACACTCTCCCTCCTTCTGCTTCTTGGCTTCCTCCTACGTATCCTCCAGCTCTCAGCTTAAATATCACTTCCCGTGGGGAAGCCTTTTCTGATGCCCAGTCTGGGATCGCATTCTCGCTGTGTGTTCCCAAATATAGCGCTCCGTCATGGTGCTTGGCATGCCCATTTCCTTCCCGAGTCCTCCTCCCCCCTCACCCCCAAGCACAGTCATCACTAGTCTTTACGCTCCTTGAGGGCAGGAACCGAATTCATTCTGCTTTCTACTGTGTCCCTGGTACCTGGCCTGAGGCCTGCCATAGCAGGTACTTAATAAATAACTGTTGAATAAAATGCATAAGCCGGGCATGGTGGCGCATGCCTGTAGTCCCAGCCACTCGGGAGGCTGAGGCAGGAGGATCGCTTGAGCCCAATAGTTTGAGGTTGCTGTGAGCTAGGCTGATGCTACGGCACTCTAGCCCGGGCAACAGAGTGAGACTCTGTCTCAAAAAAAAAGAATAAAATGCATGCATGTTTATTGAATATTTGTATTGGAAAATAAGAGGATTTGGGAATAAAAATTAATTTTGTTTTTTATCCTAAGGGCCCAGGGTGGGCCAGAAGCCACCGTGAAGCCCAGGGAACAAAAATTAAAACAAAGCTTCCCAATGTAGGCTCTGCCTAATGTGGCTTGTACTGTGACAAAATACGGATTTTTTGTCCCTCTCAGTTCTTCTGCTTTGAAGCCCAGGAAGAAGAGGGTGTGTAAAAGACAGGCTTCCCTCTAGTTGAGAATAGCTTTACCCTTTTATCCTACTGTGAGCTATCATTTTTAACTTTTTTTTTTTTTTTTTTCAGACAGAGTCTCACTTTGTTGCCCAGGCTACAGTAGGTGCCATGGCATCAGCCTAGCTCACAGCAACCTCAAACTCCTGGGCTCAAGCGATCCTACTGCCTCAGTCTCCCGAGTAGCTGGGACTACAGGCATGCGCCACCATGCCTGGCTAATTTTTTGTATATATATTTTTAGTTGGTCAATTAATTTCTTTCTATTTTTAGTAGAGACGGGGTCTCGCTCAGGCTGGTTTTAAACTCCTGACCTCGAGCAATCTGCCTGCCTCGGCCTCCCAGAGTGCTAGGGTTATAGGCGTGAGCCACCAGGCCCAGCCCTCATTTTTAATTTTTAAATTTTTTACTTTTAGAGATGGGGGTCTCACTATGTTGCCCAGGCTGGACTCGAACTCCTGGTTCAAACGATTTTCCTGCCTCAGGCTCCAAAGTAAGTACTTGGGACTACAGGCCTGCACTACCATGCCTGGCTTATCATTTTTAACATGAAAATTTTAAAAGTTGCACAGCAGTGTGTTAAAGTAATCAGCTCAATACTCATAAAAACGTGCAGTTGGAATGTGGAAAAGAAAGGTTAACAGCAAACATTGTACATGAGCAATGTTTGGAAGCAGAGGCCATCATATTTGTCAGCTCTTAGGGTCACTGCAACCATCCTAGGTGCTGGCTTTCTGACATTCCTTTGCACTTGGGGGCCTGATGGACTTTATCTCAATAATCCCTGGATCCTCTAGGAATGGGGCTGTGTTCCAAGGGCCACTCCCAACCTTGTCCAATGCTCACCTCTCCCAGGGTAAAGTCTAAATTTCTTAGCGTAGCATCGAGGCCCAACTTTGCTCACCTTTTTCTCCTGGCTCATCTTCCTCCATGTTCTGCCGCACACTTTCCTTGTCTGTTTCTTTGCAGGCCTAATGCTGTTTCACATCCCAAGTAAGTTGCCTCTGCTGCTCGCCCAACCACAGAACTCTTTCCCACCTTGCGTCAATTTTGCCTGCCAACCACTATTCGTCCTCTGGGACTCAACTCAAGCCCCAGGCAGCCTTCTCTGAGCTTCCAGATTGAAGCTCCACTCTGGTTCCTACTGCTTCTGGATATTTCCTCCAGCACAACGTTTATGTATCAAAAACATGTGTTTGCTATGCCCCCCCTACTCCATCCCAACACTTCATGAGCTTCTCATGGACAGGGTGCACGTCTTATTCACCTTCGTCTCCACAATGCCAAGCACAGGGCCTATTACGATTCAATAAATGTTTGCTCATATATAATGTAGCCCTTGCTTGACTACCAGCAGATACACTTTAAATAGATAGCTCGTGGTTGATTTACTAACAAATTATAATTAAAAAGTTGTTGCCAAATGCTCTTTTAAGTGCATTTAGTAAATTTGCAGAGATTGGAAAAGGAAAGTATCTTGGCTTTTAAAAAGGTCCTGCGATGTGCACAGGTCTCTCATTTCTGAATGCTGTTGTCCCAGACAGCAGGCCTGGTGAGAAACACCTGGGCAGGGGGAGCACCTTCCAGGCTTTGCACGACACACGGTAACGTATTCCGATGTGTGGCAAACATGACTCTACGTAGATAAGTCCCTAAGACGTCTGTGTTCTATTTTAATCAAACTGAATAGGAGTCGTCCTTTGTTAAGATGAATGAAATCTTCAGTTCAGCACAGGAATTCATTTCCGAGGGAGGGGTTATCCAAGAAGGCTTGCTCCGGCCCCGCCCTGGCGCCCGGCCTAAGAGCACCAGAGGCCATTGTGTCCACACCCAGGCCAGGAAAGGGCAGGGTCCCATTCAAGGTTCAGCGGCAGCCCCTGGGGATGGGAGGCTGCGACACCACTTTGCTTGTCCCAGGCTTTCAGCACAGCTTGAGGTCTCCCGAGGAGGTTGGGTTTCTGGGGCCCTGGCTCGTTCAGACCTGGCACACTCCCCACGTCCCCTGCAAACCATAACAGCAACGGTTTAGTGAGCTGTCACCGGACAATGACTGCACATTTTCACAATACCTACCCTCCCTACACAGGTGGGGTACCTGGCATAATTTTCAAAATCATGTTCCCAAAGCTGGTGTGCAAGTGTGCTGGGGAACACGTGGGTGATCTGACTCCACGCCTGCACCCACAAGAAGGGATGTGTTAAAACTGTGATAGTCGATCCGTTAATACCAATTTGCTGGTGAGGATATGTGGTGCTGGTTTTTCCATTCTTGAGATACTTCACTTAGTAGAATGGGTTCCAGCTGTATCCAGGAATATACAAGAGGTGCTAGATCACCATTGTTTCTTAAAACAGATCAACACCTAAGTGGACATATAGAAGTAACATTTATTGGGTGTCGGGAGGGTGGGAGGGGGAGGAGGGGATGGGTGTATACAATCACAACGAGTAAGATGTGCAACGCTTGGGGGATGGACACACTTGAAACTCTTACTTGAGGGGGTAGGGGGACATGGGCAATATATGTAACCTTAACACTTGTACCCCCATAATACACTAAAATTAAATAAATAAATACATAAAAATAAATAAATATTAATGGAATAAATAACAAAAAAAAACTGTGATAGTCATTATAGCTTTTGTGTTTTTCACATGTATCAGCTCGTTTTATCCCCCTAAAAGCCTTTTTAAGAAAAAGGTGTCCTCCTCTTCCCCATGAGGAAGAAATTGGAGGCGAGAAGGATGGGGAGGCACAGCACTGCCAGGAACCCGAGAGTGGGGGTAAGGACATATTTCATAAACATGCCAGGAACCATAAGAAAGAAATTATCAAATCACTCACTGATAATTTAACTATAGTCTTGGGGGTGTCTAGTAGACCCCAAAACTGGCTCACAGTAAAAGATGGCTGAGTTTTGCCCTGTTTTCTATCCTACTTTGCTCTAAAGTAGACTATAATTATGATGAGGCAAATGTGTTTGCAATTTTAGCTCCATGAATAAAAGAATTCACAGTGAATTCTCTGTTAGCACCGGGAATATGGCCTTAAACGAAGACTCATTATCTCTTGCTATGAAGTATGATAGGCTGTCTGTCTTTAGATATCTGAGGATCTCGGATGTCCACTTAGTCTGAAGGCCCAACTATGACTGCACAGTAGTAGGAAGAGTGAGGCTGAGACTAGGGTTTGAAGATAGCCCTTGCGAAAATGAGCTATTGGTCTCATGGGGACCCTCCAAGGGCATGAAGTGCACGACAGATAAATAAACCCTGCAATAGAAGTGTTGCCTTTGTCCGTGAAACAACATGGTTGGTTCCTGCCACTTGCCCTGATGTGATAGCTGCTCTTTCTGGATTAACATCCTATTGATTAATGATGGCTGTTAAAAGTCAAAGCGTGCTGAGGGCTGACCTCCAGGAAAGATTGCAAAGCTGTGTATATCTGATAAGGGGCATTGGGAAGGGAGAATGACACTGAAAAGAGTTTCCTTGATAACTCTGATAATTAAGGATTTCCATTAGAAGGAAGTCAGGTCATGACAATATCAGTTTTAATTTGTCAATAGGCAATGACAAATTGTAGTCACTGACAGCATCACCACCAACTTCCTAGGTGCCAATTGGCACGTCCCTTTCCAGTATTAGAGAAACTGCCAGTCCTGCTGGAATGACTTAGTACTTTTATTTCTAAGCAAGAACACAATACTATGTAGAAAAAAATAGGTCAATATTTAGCTTAGGCATCTTCTGGCAGTAGATAATCTTAAGCATAGAGAGGATGTATGTTTCTCTTGACCCAAGCCTCATTGTGCAGCATTGTTGTTATAAAGCCATCAGCCTTTACATACCACAAAGGAGCTCAGGGCCTTTGCCCCTGCAGGAACTCTTCCCTAGTTAGCCACATGGCTCTCTCCATGGCCTACTTCAGGCCTTCATGCAAAGTCACCTTCCCAGAGATGTCTTCCCTGACAATTCATTTTAAATTTGAGGCTTCCCTCCACCAACCCTGGCATTACCAAGCTCCTTTCCCATTTTCTTTTTTTCTCCATGATCTATTCTATTTTATTCCTGCTTGTTTTGTCTCTTGTCTATCTCTCCCCACAAAGACATAAGCACCATGACAGCAGGGATATTTGTCTTTATTCTCCACTGCCAAAATCTCTGCTGTTAGATGAAGCCTCAGTACATAGTAGCCATTCAGTAACTATGTGTTAGATGGATGGATGGATAGATGGATGGATGGATGGATGGATGGATGGATAAATGATCACCAGAGCCATGACCTCTTTTCAACTGTCTGGAATCCAACACAGAGACTATGGGATCAGAAGTAAATAGAGGACAAGCTGATTTCTCAGTTCTTCTCTCTGCTTATTGGCGATTAAACCATCCTCTGTACAAGCTAAACATATCATTTCAGTCCTGAGTTTCTGTGTTGATCATATCGCAACATCCTAACTTCTTCACTTATCCAGGACCACCCTGTGATAACGATCCTTTGGGGAAATCCTAGAAAAAAAATAGTATTTTCTAATTTGGTTAAAGGGATTAAAGTGGTTACGGAAGACGTGTCTCTGTGGGACTTAAGTCTTTCTCTGTGGTGCAGGGTGGCATCTGCCCTCCCAAGAGCAAACTCTGCATGCAGGTTAACAGTCCAAGTGCCAGTGGCACTTTTTATGCACTTAAGAACTATTCACATTTGCCCATTTTAAATGTTTTAGATGCTAGTTCTTTTCTCTATGTATCAGGGACAGTGTGGCCACCAATGTTCTCACTCAAAGGGGAATTCCCAGTTGGTTCTGTTGGGCCTTTATTTGATCAGCGTTTCCTGCGCTTGGCACCACTCTTCCTCACAAGATGGCCTTGAGTGTGACCTTTTGACTGAATCCAAATTTTACAGAACAAATCCTTTTAATAAAGAGATTTTTCCTGTGAAGCTTAGATTCAGTCGAGGGGCCACACTTGGGGATCTGGAGGGCCACATGTGGCTGTGAGGCCACAGGTTCTCCACCTCTGGCTGGTCCACATTCATATAGAGAACATTCTTACATCGCAAAACTGAATGCGTCCAATATGAATAATATTGTGCAAAATAAAAATGAAAAGAGATTAACTTTTCAAGTTGGTGTCATTTTCCTTTTAAAAGTCTTAATACCCACCTCAGGGAAAGAGCATATTGCGTGATATTAAAGGCACTTGCATTTTTTTGCAGTGCTACAAAGCTCTCCATTACTGAGGAAAAAGATTTCCAGTCAATTAAATCATGAAGCAGAGGATTATGCAGTTTGAGTCCTAAGACATACAAAGTTTAAAGACGCTGTACATAGGTAAAAACTAATTGGGGAGAAGAAAAAGGGATGTGCTATGATATACATTAACACTACAGGCCAGGCACAGTGGCTCACGCCTGTAATCCTAGCACTCTGGGAGGTCGAGGTGGGTGGATCACTCAAGGTCAGGAGTTTGAAACCAGCCTAACCAAGAGCGAGACCCCATCTCTACTATAAAAATAGAAAGAAATTAATTGGCAAACTAATATATATAGAAAAAATTAGCCGGGCATGGTGTCACATGCCTGAAGTCCCAGCTACTCGGGAGGCTGAGGCAACAGGATTGCTTGAGCCCAGGAGTTTGAGGTTGCTGTGAGCTAGGCTGACACCACGGCACCTACTGTAGCCTGGGCAACAAAGTGAGACTCTGTCTCAAAAAAAATAAAAAATAAAAAAAAAAAGAAACACTACAGTAGTATCTATTACAAGCAGTCAGGTATTTCTCTTCCATTGTTCCTTCATGTGGTCACCCCGAATGATATAATTTTTTTCCAGTAGAAATGAATCATGCACCTAAAAGTTGGATGTGACTAGTCAAGTGGAGAGGGTTTTGGTCCATGAGTAGTGCACAGTCTGATGTCTGCTGTTGCATTTTGTTTACTTAGAGCATAAATTAAATCTCTGAGTTGATACAAGCCAGTGGACAGACAGCAGGATGAAATTTTTATGGTGAGAAAAAGTAAAACACAGTGTATCTTCAAAAAAAAATTAAAATGTAAATTGGGTTTCAAAAAAGGCTGGCACAAGGATTATTAAATGTTGTTATTTAATCTGATTTTTTTCTGTTTTAAATGCTTTATTTTATTTTTTGTAGAGATGGGGTCTCCCTATGTTGCCTGGTCTAGCTCCTGGCCTCAAGCCATCCTCCACTCTTGGCCTCCCAAAAGTGCTAGAATCATGGATGTGAGCCACCCAGCTTAATCTGATTTTTTCTAAGAAATTCGAATTGATGGAATTTAAGGAGTCAATGGAATAAGGAAAAGTTGATTGAGGGAAATATTATTAAGTTCTCAGCCTGGTTCTGTTGTTGATTTCTTTTTAGATGCAAAATAAATTTAATAATCTTTGGGTGGTTGATTTTATTACTCTTTACTTGAAAAATAGTAATAACATTATGGTTAATTATGGTGTTTTTCTTTCCAAATTAGGCTTTGCTGATTGGATCGTTTGATAAAGACATGGAGTTCATTAGGACAAGATTGTACCCCCTCCCAAAACCCACCTGAGCCTCTTTGTCTTCCCTGTCACACATTGTGCCCCATCTCATCCACACTCCTGGTCACAAGGAAGACCAGAGGAAACGACGTAAACAGAACAGCATGTGGCTGATGCTCAATAAAGACTTGTTGAATGAATGTTGCTTGAAATTAGAGCCTCAAATGTTACATTTGGCGGCAGTTATTGATAACTGTCATCCTGTTTTAGCTAAATTTGGCTCTTTCATATTGCAGAAGACATCTGAGGGTGAAACAATAGGAATCTGAGTGATACTGAAAATTGTCATTTACATGTGCACCCTATTGGTTCCATGACACTTGAAGTGCGATAAATGTCATTCAATTATCATTATCATTACCAGCTCCCTAAACACACACACACACACACACACACACACATGCACACAGAAGCTTCCAGGCCTAGGGGCACCCAATCTAGGCTTCACTGCATAGCAAAGCTGGCCATCCTGATTGCCTGGGACTTAGACTTGAGAGAACCACAGCCTGTTTGAAACTGACTCCCCAAGAGCCTACCAATTTCTTTCTTCTCTCCTTTTGATGGGGAACTTGAAAGAAAAAGCTGTTGTATATCTTTGGAGGTGACAAAGAGACTAGAAGAGGACTCAAACGACTAGATCCAGCCCACAGATGATTTTTTTGTTTATATTATAAAAAGTTTTAAAAGTCGGGAAATTTTGCATAAATATGTGGTTTTGCAGCTTCTCTTGAAATGTCAGAAGATCTGGCCTCACTGGACCAACATTTGCATGTGGCGGTAATTGGTTGGAGTTGAGTAGCAGCCGCCTCTCTCAGAGGGCCCCATTCTCAGTGCCATATGGCGCCCAACTATCTCACTCATCTCCTTTGCCCACCTGGCCCTTAACACGTTTGAAATTGTTGACCAAGTTATTTTTATTTTTTTTTATTTTTTGAGACAGAGTCTCGCTTTGTTGCCCAGGCTAGAGTGAGTGCCGTGGTGTCAGCCTAGCTCACAGCAACGTCAAACTCCTGGGCTCAAGCAATCCTCCTGCCTCAGCCTCCCAAGTAGCTGGGACTACAGGCATGCGCCACCATGCCCGGCTAATTTTTTCTATATATATTAGTTGGACAATTAATTTCTTTCTATTTTTAGTAGAGACGGGGTCTCGCTCTTACTCAGGCTGGTTTCGAACTCCTGACTTCGAGCAATCTGCCCGCCTCAGCCTCCCAGAGTGCTAGGATTACAGGCGTGAGCCACCGTACCTGGCCTGACCAAGTTTTAAATTGCTGACTCAACCTAAACATCGGGGGTGACACTGAGGGATCCATAACAGTGAGAAAAACCTCAAAAATATCAATTAATTTGTCATGGGATTGCAGCATTGGCTCCTACAATGTCTAGCATATTTGTACTCACAACTACCCTCTCTTTCAATTCCCCATAGCAAGAAGCAAATGATTGCATAGAACTTCTTCTGGGCTGGGCATTGTTTCAAAATTCATATATTAACTCATTTCAATTTTCAGAAGAACTCTATGACGTAGGCACTATTTTTATCTCCATTTTCAAAGGAGGAGGAAACTCTAGGGCAGAAGTTAAAGAACTTGCCTGAGATCACAAGGCTAGTCTAGGCAGCAGGGCCAGGAATTGAACGTGGGTAGTCAAGTCCAGAGTCTTGGCTTCTAGCCACAACATTTGCTTCCACGTCCCATATCCATTCAGTTAAAATTTTAATTCTTCAAAATATTTTCCATGTCTATGAAAAATACTCTGGATCCCCTAAATGGAACAGATTTTGTCTCCTCGGGGCTCCCAGATACTCTGTGTTTTCTGCCACCATAACACTCATCACATAGCCCTGAAATTGCCAGTCGAACTCCGGTCTCACTCTGAAGCAAGGACATCCTAGCACTCTGGGAGGCGAGGCAGGCAGATTGCTCGAAGTCAGGAGTTCGAAACCAGCCTGAGCAAAAGTGAGACTCCATCTCTACTATAAATAGAAAGAAATTAATTGGCCAACTAATATATAGAAAAAATTAGCCGGGCATGGTGGCGCATGCCTGTAGTCCCAGCTACTCGGGAGGCTGAGGCAGGAGGATTGCTTGAGCCCAGGAGTTTGAGGTTGCTGTGAGCTAGGCTGATGCCATGGCACTCACTCTAGCCTGGGCAACAAAGCGAGACTGTCTCAAAAAAAACAAAAAAATTACCACCGTAGAGTATGCAACGGTCATACAATATACAGTGTTTGTTGAATGAAAGAATAAAATGTGTACTCTTTAACTTCTGTATTTCTACCCTCCAGGATAAAATTATCACGTCAAAATTGGACCAATTAACAGGCTACTGAATGGTCTCATTGCCTCTGGACTCCCACCTTTCCAAAGCAAAGTTCTCCTCTGCAAATGCAGATAGTAATAGCTTATTCTCAAAAATATTGTCAGGATTTAATGAGAAAATGTTTATAAAGTTCCTCACCCAGGCCAGTGCCTGGCACTTAAAAGGCACTCACAATATAGTACCTACCATTGTAGATGATACTGGAAGATTTTAATCAATATCCTTTTGATAGAGTTACCCCCAGACAGAACTCCAACTCCAGCCTCCAGCCCATGCATGTGACTCCTCTCTCAGCCTCAACCTGTGTTTTTCCATCTGGCATAAATGAGAGGGTGCAGGAAGCCACAGAATAAGCAGGTTTCAGCTTCCCAGGAGCAGAAATTATACTCAAGAACTTGACATATATGGTAAAGAAGGCACATTACTCTGTGTTAACCCTTATGAGCATAAATTATGGAGTCTATAGCAAAATTTGCATGAATATTCCAAAAGAGAAAACATAAGACTTAAAGAAAATTCTTACTTGCAGATGGCTGCTTCAGGTTAACATCCTCAGACCCTTCTGGAAACTTAGGGTCTGGTACCCAACAGATGCCCAAAACCCTTCCTGCCGGCCAAACTTCTGCCTGCTCTTTTGTAGCCACTGGTTTCAATGAGAACCTCCTCTGTAAATGTTTTCAGGTAACAATTGTAACAAAAACAAAGCCAACCCTTACTGATCTCCTGCAGTGTGATATCACCCTGTTAAGCAACTTTCATATATTATATTGTTTCATTTTCTAGGAACTTAGAGACATAGATACAACTATTATCTCCTCTTTATAGAAGTGCAAGCGACAGGCTTCGAAGGCTTAAATGACATGTTCCAAGTCACGTGGCATAGCTGTCTTTTATGGAAAACAGATTCAAATCCAGACATCAGCACGCAGCCAGTAGGGCACATTGCCTCTAGTTCCAGAACCCACTGTTTCATTATTATTCTTATGCTGATTTAAATATGCACATCAGATCTTTGAGAGAAAAAGGTGAAACTCGTGTCCTTTGTTTAGACTATTTCTCAGTTTTCACCCTCACAGTGCTGGTATACATTTAGTAGACTAAATAAATACAGCTTAGCCTATCTACCATTAAAAATAGAGGGAAGTTTTATTTTAGATCCTTTCTTTTTCCTGAGGACTTCATGTTCGTGCACTATCTAGAACGCCTGGCAATAAAACATAAATTTATATTACATTTGAGAAGCCTTTCAATGGTCCATTTCATTATAAAAATAGCACACTGGGTAAAAATAAGAGTATTCCACCTTAAGTACACTTTTAGCCCTTTCAGAAAGGCTAAAATATTGGCACTCTGTTCAGCCAAAGCTGAGAAGAAATTCTAAGCGTAACTCTTTAGTAAAACCCTACATTAAAAACTAAAAATAGAATTATAAAGTGATAGGCCAGATAAGCAATAAGCATTTTAAATATAAATAAATGAGAATATAAATTTTATATTTAAATATAAATAAATTTAAATATTTATATTTACATATGAATAAATTTAAATATAAATATTTAAATTTATATTTAAATATGAATAAATTTGAATATAATTACTTAAATTTATATTTAAATATAAATAAATGAGAATTTTAGAAGAATATATTGGTCTTCCCCCTCTTCATTCAACAGCTTCTATCTAAATGTGACGTCTACTTCAATGACAAGATGGTGTGGGAGGAAAAGCCAAATCAAATGAGAAACATAGTCACTAAATGGGGTTAACCACTTATAATATTTGACCTTTCACAATTCAAATAATTTGAGGTTTCACAAAACTTTCCAAAGTAGCCAGCGTCTATTCAGAATGCATTATATATATATATATATATATATATTTTTTTTTTTTTTTTTTTTTTTTTTTAGACAGAGTCTCACTCTCTTGCCTGGGCTATAGTGCCGTGGCTCAGTCTAGCCTCAAATTCCTGGGTTCAAGGGATCCTCCTGCCTCAGACTCCCAGGTAGCTGGGACTATAAGCACACGCCACCATGCCTGGCTAATTTTTTCTATTTTTAGTTGTTTCGTTAATTTCTTTCTATTTTTAGTAGAGACAGGGTCTCGCTCTTGCTCAGGCTGGTCTCGAACTCCTGAGCTCAAGCAATCCACCTGCCTCAGCCTCCCAGAGTGCTAGGATTACAGGCGTGAGCCACTGCGCCTGGCCGCATTATTATATCTTTAAGTAAAAATGATATCTCCCATTCCATGCAGAAAACTTTAAAATTTCATTCAACTCCTTATAGATTCCTCTTTTTTTTTTTTTTTTTTTTGAGACAGGGTCTCCCTCTGTTGAGCTATGATGACACCATTGCAACCTCAAACTCCTGGACTCAAGCAATCCCTCCGCTTCAGCCTCCTGAGTAGCTGGGACTATAGGTACATGCCATCACACCCAGCTAATTTTTCTTTCTTTCTTTTTTTTTTTTTTTGTAAAGACAAGGTCTCACTCTTGCTCAGGCTGGTCTCAAACTCCTGGCCTCAAGCAGTCCTTCTGCCTTGACCTCCCAGAGGGCTAGGATTATAGGCATGAGCCACCAAGCCAGCCTCTTCTTTTTTTTTTTTTAATAGGCTCCTGCATGTCCAATAGATTACTTTAGGAACTGACAGAAAGTTTCATAAAAGTCTTATGACGCAAATTCAGATTTTTCTAATCACTACGGGAATCCTGTAGGGATAAGTTTATCTTTTTTGATTAAGAAGTTTACTTTATAGGGAGAGCCTGTTTGACTAATCTTATAATCAGTAATGGAGAAGAAAAAAAAAAAAAAAGAAAAAGAACACTCACCCAAATGAACAGCTACAACTTCTTATGCAAATTTTGTTATATAAGCAGCTATAAAAATAAGCATTTGAAAATCAGTCAGAACTTAAAGTATAAAAGACACTTAGTCCTGAACTCAGTGCCTAGGGAATAATTAAGTTCCCAACAAATACTGGCTGTCCTATTGCTTCATGGATACATTTTATTATTGTTGTTGTTATTATTATTATTATTTTCTCTTCTATCTTGTGTAAATTTAGCATATATTTGTAATGGGCTAAATTCACAATGGAAATGTCATTCACTCTGCTGTAACCTTAGGCAAGTCAGTCTTTCTCTGGGCCTCAATTCCATCATCTGGAGAATGAAGGGTTAGGATTAGAAGGTCTTTAAATTTTCTTCCACCTCTGTTACATTTCACAATCCTAGATTCTGGCTGAGGTCAAATATTGTTCTTTGTAACTGTCCTAGCACCAAGCACAGCGGCTAAAATTTATGATATACACAGTCAAGGATAACCGAATGGAAGCTTCAAAAGGAAGGAAGTAAAGTATCTGGTAAAAATGAGATTTTTGGGGGTGCATAGTAAGCCATAGGAATTTACAGATTTTTCCACGTTGTTATAATACATGCTTGTTGTAATAAGTACATTGTAGAAATTTATAAAGAAAACTTTGGTCTTCCCCATCTACCTCTTGAAGTAACCCATTTAATCTTTTTAGTATGTAATCTTCCATTCCTTTTTCCATGTCCATACAAAATAAGATTCTTTTTTCTTTAGAAAACATTAGGATTATATTTTTAAGTTGACAATACATTATGAAGATTTTTAAATTCATACTTTTTAATAGCTGCATAATATTCTTTACTATGGTGGCACAATGCATTTATTTATTTATTTATTTATTTTTTTTTTTTGAGACAGAGTCTCACTTTATTGCCCAGGCTAGAGTGAGTGCCATGGCATCAGCCTAGCTCACAGCAACCTCAAACTCCTGGGCTCAAGCAATCCTGCTGCCTCAGCCTCCCAAGTAGCTGGGTCTACAGGCATGTGCCACCATGCCCGGCTAATTTTTTCTATATATATTAGTTGGCCAATTAATTTCTTTCTATTTATAGTAGAGATGGGGTCTCGCTCTTGCTCAGGCTGGTCGGCACAATGCATTTAACCATGTCCCTATGTCCCCAAATTCTTACTGTTACTACCAATCCTATAATAAATATCATAGAGTCATGCATACTAGTGTTTATATGTTCAAAGAGTTTATTCTAAAAAGTTAAGGCCGGGCACAGTGGCTCACACCTGTAAACCTAGCACTCTGGAAGGCCGAGGTGGGCGGATTGCTCGAGGTCAGGAGTTCGAAACCAGCCTGAACAAGAGCGAGACCCTGTCTCTACTATGAATAGAAAGAAATTAATTGGCCAACTAATATATATAGAAAAAATTAGTCGGGCATGGTGGCGCATGCCTGTAGTCCCAGCTACTTGGGAGGCTGAGGCAGCAGGATTGCTTGAGCCCAGGAGTTTGAGGTTGCTGTGAGATAGGCTGACGCCATGGCACTCAATCTAGCCTGGGCAACAAAGTGAGACTCTGTCTCAAAACAAACAAACAAACAAAAAAAATAGAGAGAAAAAAAAAAAACTTCCTTTCCAATGTTGATGTCTATTTGAACACTTCCAATCTAAACTATTAACCATTACTAACTTATCATTCCTTTTGGTCTTTTTGTGCTTTCATCTATTCAGCATGAACTCAGTCAGGCATCGGGGATATATATATACCTGCATAACACACTATCTCAAACTTTGTAACATAAAACATCATTTTCTTAGATTCACAGAATCTGTTTCCATTTCATGAAATCTGGAACCAACCTCAGGTGAAAAATCTCAAACAGCTAGGATGACTCAAATATTTCAGGGCTAAAATCACCTGAAGGATTTTCCACTCACATATCTGATGCCTGGGCTGAGATGACTTGAAAGCTGGATTCAGCAGAGACTGCCAACTGAATGCCTACTCCTGGCCTCTTCATGTAACTTGGGCTTCCTCACACCATGTGGTCTCTGGGCAGTCAAACTTCTTACACAGGCCAGTCATGGTAGCTCACACCAGTAATCCTGGCACTTTGGGAGGCTGAGGTGGAAGGCCAAAATTGAGGCCAAAATTTCTAGATCAGCCTCAGGAACACAGCAAGACCCCATCTCTACAAAACATAGAAAAATTAGCTGGGCATGGTGGCATGCACCTGTAGTCCCAGCTTCTCAGGCTGAGGCAGAAGGATCACTTGAGTGCAGGGTTTTTTGGTTTTTTTTTTTGAGACAGAGTCTCACTCTGTTGCCCTAGCCAGAGTACTGTGGTGTCAGCCTAGCTCACAGCAACCTCATACTCCTGGGCTCAAGCAATCCTTCTGCCTCAGCTTCCCGAGTAGCTGGGACTACAGGCATGTGCCACTATGCCCAGCTAATCTTTTCTATGTATATTTTTAGTTGGCCAATTAATTTCTTTCTATTTTTTTAGTAGAGACGGGGTCTCACTCTTGCTCAGGCTGGTTTCGAACTCCTGACCTTGAGCAATCGCCCGCCTTGGCCTCCCACAGTGCTAGGATTACAGGCGTGAGCCACCACGCCCGGCCCTAAGTGTAGGAGTTTGAGGTTGTTATTAGCTATGATGATGCCACTGCCCTTTAGCCTGGGCAACAGAGAGAGACCTCGTCTCAAAAAAAAATTTAAAATAAAAAAATTTAAAATAATAAAAAAAATAAAAACTTCTTACACAGTGGCTCAGTGCTCCAAGTGATAGTAAGACAGAAATAACATGGCCTTTTACAATCTAGCCTCAGAAGTCACATAGCATCACTTCCACTGTACTGTATCTGTTAAAGCTGACAAGCTCACACAGATTCAAGGGGAGGAGACATAAACTTCACCTGTCAACAGGTACAGAACTAAAGAAGCTGCAGCCATGTTTAAAAACTGTCACATACAAATATAAACATATAGATATAGCTATACACATACATGTATATTAAATCCCCTTTAAATTCGTTTTAATTCTTATAATAAACCAATTGGTAGATAGTGTTTTGTTATTTTGTTTATTTTAGCTCATCCAGAATCACATAACTATTAAGTAGTGGAGGCAGGATTCAAATCCATTTATGCTAAATCCATTATACCAAACCATATTGACTTGAGGGGAGACCCCATTAGTTGTAATGTTCATTACTGCCACTCCAATAATTTTGAGCTGACAGTATATTTATGGTGGCCGATTTCCCTTGAAAACAAAGTAAGCCATATAAGATGGTATTGTATCCAATTTAAATAAGCATAATTCACAAAACAAATACACTCAGGTAGACTTAGAGAGTTTCAAATTGAAGGCAAGCATGTGCAGGGATTGACTCACCCCAAGGCACGGCATTTTCAAGAATAATAAGATGCGAAGCTCCTGGGTGGTTCTTTGGCCCTTTGCTGGGGCTGCTGCTGGGACATTTCTGCCTACTTCATGCTCCCTTGTCTGCCAGATGCAGCCGACTTGAATTATCTGAGAAATTGACTCAGTTCTCTGTTTTATGGCACGCATAGAGATACAGCCAAAGATCATGCCTATAGAGTGGAGAGAACAGGACTCTGCCTACTCATTTCCCCCTCGCTCTTCCAATCAATACCAATCATAGTGGCCTGTTCCATCATGTGCACCGCATGGGGAGACGGCTGGCAGAAGCAGCCATCCCACACCACGCCTCGTTTGTGCCGCACGTAGAGAAGTAGGAGATGAACACCTTCTGCACAAGTCAAGTTGAAAATATAACCTTCTGGCCTATCAGTTAAGGGATCATTTGAACCTGATCTCAAAGGCTGAATGTTGAAAGAAAAAAAGAGAGGAATAACTAATAATACCAACAAAAAAAAAGAAGAAGAAAAACAAAAGCAAAAATGCATCTTACAAAAGTGCTATAAAATTCA
The DNA here is from genome assembly GCA_008750895.1 of Mirza zaza. Lineage (NCBI taxonomy): Eukaryota > Metazoa > Chordata > Mammalia > Primates > Cheirogaleidae > Mirza > Mirza zaza. The sequence goes on along the minus strand of VSMD01081293.1, from coordinate 94,302 downwards.
TAACTAGCCATAATTTCTACATCATTTCTCAAGGTCATTCACAAGGCAATCCAATCCGTAAATGATAATGACCTTAGCAGGATGCTCTGCTGACCTAATCATACCCACGTAGTGGGTGCATGTGTGTATGTGTGTGTTAATGAGTGAGAACGCATGTCCATATGTTTTCCAGGTCTCTATCAGTGAGATTCACACAATGACAAAGTCTTGCTGCAATGCTGAAAATGCACTTGCTGACGACTAGACAAGAAATCACTATAATCAGAAGGGTCAGATCAAAAGGCAGTTCGAAGGAACATATTTTCTTTAAAATAAACAACCTTTGCAGGTTCTACATCCTTTGTATGATTTAAGCAAGGGAATAGGAAAGAAACTACATCAATGTGAAATCTGAGAAAGCTGTGAAATTCACTGCTGGGGTTGGATGAGTTATCACTGGTATTCAAATGAGCAATTATTAACAAATTGATTTGTCCCCTTGGGCTACATGTTGTCACATTGCCACAAGAAAGAGAGGATTTCTTTATGTCTTTGTGTCAGAAGAGGCTATGTCATAAACACACTTAGCAGCATTTTATCATATAGATCTAATGATAGAAAAAAACAGGGTATGTGTGGGCGCCTACGTGGGTGAACTGAGCCCAGGTAAAAAGCAAGTGGCAGAGAGATACAGGGAGGCGGCATGCATTTTTAATCAGCTGCTACAGCTTCTCTTGAACTAAGGAACTAAATTTTCTAATTCCATCTATTTATTTTATTTTTTTTTTTTTTGAGACAGAGTCTCGCTTTGTTGCCCAGGCTAGAGTAAGTGCCATGGCGTCAGCCTAGCTCACAGCAACCTCAAACTCCTGGGCTCAAGCAATCCTGCTGCCTCAGCCTCCCAAGTAGCTGGGACTATAGGCATGTGCCACCATGCCCAGCTAATTTTTTCTATATATATCAGATGGCAAATTAATTTCTTTCTATTTATAGTAGAGACAGGGGTCTCGTTCTTGCTCAGGGTGGTTTCAAACTCCTGACCTTGAGCAACCTGCCAGCCTCGGCCTCCCAGAGTGTGCTAAGATTACAGGTGTGAGCCACTTGTGCCGGGCCTCTAATTCTATCTAAAATGCTTCAGGTGATAGGGATAAATAAAAGTCAAGTTGATTTGATGATCTGGCTAAAATCTTATTTCTGTGAAAGAACTGAACGCCTTACATATGGATCACATACTATTATTATTAGTGGGATTTGCCAAAACGAATGCAGGTTGTTTCATTGGTTTGTTCTCTTCCTTATAAAGGTAATGACTAGCACACACTTGATATTCAATAAATGTCAAATCAATTAACACTGGAAATATTGCTTGACCTTTTTGTCAATTAGAATAAGATAGTTAATAAATACTGACTTTGTAATGAAGCTGTACATCTATAAATTGCCCAATTTTTTTCAACATGAAGAGAATGGAAACAAACTGCAAGTATGGAGCACTTAAATTCTAAGTCTCTTATCTACAAAAGGGAGTGTCATCCTTTGCTTCTTGCACCTTTTTTACAAAATTCAATGAATCCATTCTGGTATTGATTATTTTCATTTTTATATCATTTTTTCTCTCAAAGAAAATATATAAGGAACTAATGTTTTAGGTTTGATCTTTTTGTTTAACTTTTCCTCTAGTATATGCATAAATTAAGTGTAAAGATATCTAATTGGGTAAAGCCAAAATATTCTAAGTTGGCCGGGCATGGTGGTTCATGCCTGTAATCCTACCAATCTGGGAGATCAAGGCAGGAGGATCACTTGAGGCCAGGAGTTCAAGACCAGCCTGAGCAAGAGTGACACCCCATCTCTACTAAAAATAGAAAAAATCAGCTGGATGTGGTGGTGTGAGCCTGCAGTCTCCGATATTTGGGAAACTGAGGCAGGAGGATTGTTTGAGCCCAGGAGTTTGAGGTTGCTGCAAGCTAGGCTGACACCATGGCACTCTAGCCCAGGCAACAGAGTGAGACTCTGTCTCAAAAAAAAAAAAACAAAAAAACTCTCTAAGTTAAAAAAAAAAAAAAAAGAGGCTGGGCATGGTGGCTCACGCCTGTAATCCTAGCACTCTGGGAGGCTAAGGCGGGCTGAATGCTCAAGGTCAGGAGTTCAAAACCAGCCTGAGCAAGAGCAAGACCCTGTCTCTACTAAAAATAGAAAGAAATTAATTGGCCAACTAGTATATATAGAAAAAATTAGCCTGGCATGGTGGCGCATGCCTGGAGTCCCAGCTACTCGGAAGGCTGAGGCAGTAGGGTCATAGTATTGCTTGAGCCCAGGAGTTTGAGGTTGCTGTGAGCTAGGCCGATGCCAGGGCACACTAGCAGGGGCAACAGAGTGAAATTCTGTCTCAAAAAAAAAAAAAAGAATCTTTTACATGTACAAAAACAAACCCATAATCCCCAGTGGGGTTTCATAATTCCTAATTACAGACATTGCTACCATTGTGGCTGGAGTTTTAAGCATATGACCAGGTCACTCAGGCCAAAAAGTAATGTAAAACATTTCTCATGATATGATCTTATTGCATCTCTTTCTCCTTAGGAACTCTTGTCATCAAAACAGGTATTTTATTGTTTATTACCTTTTGTGTATTCCAGGGTGATATGGAGGGGGGAATCACGTTCTATTCAACAACTAAATGTATCATACAAAAACACTTTAATCTATGGAAAGATATAATTTCTAAAAAAAAATTACTGAGTATATATCTCTTGCTTTAGTTAAATCAAAAATGTAGAGTTATTCATTGTTTTGCAAAGCTCTTTGGCATATAATTTGGTACTGACAATTATCTTATGAGGTAGGTGGAAAAGCATTTTAGTATTAATATTATTATTTTACAGATGAGAAAAATGAAGCTCAGTGAGTTGAGGGGACTTGTTGAAGGTCATACAACTAGGGAGTGGTGGTTAGTAATGACATCTTCCAAATCAACACAGCATTCTGTCCACTCCAGGTATATACATTGGTAGTTAGTGCTACCTCATTACTTTATCTTTTGTGTTATAGCTTAAACAATATTGTTGGCAGGAAAAACGGATATAAACCACAAAAAACAGAGATTCAAGGGATTCGTTTTTTTTCCTAGTTGTATTTCTTTTTATTATTATTATTATTTTATTTTTATTTTTTCCAGTATATTGTGGGGGTATAAATGTTAAGGTTACGTATATTGCCCTTGCCCCCCCTCCCCCCTCAAGTCCGAGCTTCTGGGGAATGGACACGCAAGGGATTCTTTTTAACATTAGGATTTTCCATAAAAAAGAAATGTCATCCCAGGGTAACAATGTCATTGAGACTTAAAAAGGAAATGGTAAGGACTGAGAGTCATTTGTTCTTACTAGAGCTCGGCACATTGGGTATGATGGGAGTTGACATAATGGTTTCAGAATCTTAAAGGTATTTAATGATTCCTGCAAATGGTCCAGTGCCAGAGTCACTGATGTCAGCTGTACTTGGTTTTATATTTAGTTCATTTGAAAACCATTTATTAAGTGCCTAGCATGGCCCAGGCACTCCACTGTGTGCAGGAACTAAAAAAATAAATAAGCATGTTTAATGAGAAAAAGAGGTAGTAAATTAATTAATTAAGTTAAAACAAATTTGACATATAAACAGAATGTTGCAAGGGTCCAGAGTTATTTTCTTTTCTATTATAAACAGTAGCCTATGCTCCTTTCTAAGTAGTAACCATGGACACGTCAAAAGAGGGATTTAGTAAATAGCAGCCACTATGGGCCTACCCGCAGGCAGTTTTATTTATGAAAATAGAGAAGGCATCTTTCATCCACATAAAATAGAAGGCATCTTTCATCCACGTGAATGAAAGATGCCTTCTTTTCCCTGGGTAACCAACACAATGCAGTTAACACATTTCTCTATTATTGCACTGGCCAAAATACAGTGCAAAATAATGGACTAGCAGATCTGGTCAGAACCCCTGCTCTGTACTTCTCTTCCTTCATCTAGCTGACCTCTATTCATTCTTCAAGGATGTGCACTAACATTATCCCTTTGGGGAAAACTTCCTGGGCTAATGGAGATTATGGGAGAGGGAAGGGCCCACTCCCCCTACCTCACTCTGCCCCATCCAAACCAAGGCAGGATTAATGCATAAACACATACATAGACCTCTGCCACACACACAATGAAGTCCTTCCTTATTTGAGGGGAATATGTTCCAAGCCTCCCAGTGGATGCCTGAAATCTCAGATAGTACCAAACCCTATGATACTATGTTTTTCCCTATACATACATACATTTACATAATAAAGTTTAATTTATAAAGTAGGCACAGAAAGACATTAACAATAACTAATAATAAAATGGAACAATTATAGCAATATATTGTAATAAAATTTATGTGAATGTGGTCTCCTTTTCTCTCTCTCAAAATATCTTATTATACTGTATTCACTGATTTTCAGACCACGATTGGCCTCAGGTAACTGAAACCTTGAAAAGCAAGAAGACAACTGTATATATTATTCTTATCATAATGTGGTTTTTTTCTAGTAAGCTGTGAGTTCCTTAGTTGCAGAAACCATTGGTGTTTGGATTCATAGAACCTTCCATGGAGTCTAGCATAGACTAGGTGAAAGCGGCAGCATCTTCAGAGATATATTTAGCTTTGTCTTCACCTCCTCCCCATAATCTCTTTAGCCATCCCCCTTCATACAAATAAACATACAGTCCACCTACAACCAATGCACATGCTAGGCCAACGTGGAATCAAGGCAATGCCCCTAGCACGAGATTGCTTAGAGAACTCTTCCTCTAAATCACTCAAACTCAGTAAATGTCTGTTATAATCCTTTTGGAAGAGTGGCAATGGGAGGTATGAGAAGGAACTCGAATGGCCTTCATTTTTTTTAATGAGGTCCATTGAGGTATAATTTACATGCAGCAAAATTTTTCCTTTTCTTATATAAAGTTTGATAAGGTTTGACAAATACATAGTTATGTAACCACTACCATCATCATGAGAGAGAGCATTTCTATCATCCCAAAATAATTCCCTTTGAACTACCATAATTTTAAATGAGCTCTTTAGAAGAACCACAAAACCTATCAATATTGTAGATTACATAATGTGTCCTTGCATTTTGGACAACTTAACGAATCTCTTCAAAATGAATAGTTTGTTTCCCCTCAGTTATCATGCCATCATTTAGTTGTGTTGTATTTTCTTTTTGGAAACCTCAAGGCATTTAGCAAACAAGATTCCATTGCTAGTCCCCAAAAGTCTGGCTCAACTATAGAGATTTATACTCCAATTCATTGAAACCAATGCATTTCTTCCCTGAATAACCTGATGTTTCTCTTCTTACCAGAGACTTCCATATACATATTTTTAGCTATGTTAGGTGTGTTATTTTTAATAAGTTGATTATTAGTTTCATCAAGTTAGCATTATTCTTTTCTCTTATTTATCAATTATATTCCCTCGTGGTGACTATGAAAAGTCTCCACATCCTGGGGACAGTTGCCACACTTGGATTTGACATGATTTATTAATCATTTATTAATGAAACAAGCAAACAAGTGAATGACTAACTAAATGAATGAGTGAATGAATGAATGAGCGGTTGCCTCCATTTTATGGATGAGGCAGCGTCTGAAAGGCACAGTGAGGTCAGGTGCCTGGCAGAAAGCCACATGCTGATGTCGTAGCCCTGCCAGATCAGATGCCAAATTTATCTTCTTTGCTTTCTCCATTTAGCTATAAGCTCTAGTTTTAAAAATGTTCATATAAAGTATCAACTTTAAAGAGTAAAAATGGAAAAATAAGCCATGCACAATAAAATGGCTTTAAAAAATGAATTTAATATGCAAAGGATAATATTAGGGGTTAGATTTTTATTTGATAGGAAGAATGCTTTACTCTCTTATTTATCAGACTTTCCTCTCTAAATGGATTCAGTAATACTTTTTTGATAATGCTTTTTGCGATTTTCCTCGGCGTAAAATACTTTGTATCTATTCATTGTGTTCTTTTTAAAAAAAATCAGGTCTCTTCAGTGAAAAAAGATACAATTCCCTTCGCCGTTGCCCACTACATTATGACAAGTGAGGGAGAGAACGCCAGGAGAGAGGCTGCATGGTGAGAGACCTTCCATTGTTATACCTGCGCTTGCACTTTATTTCGTTTTTCTCCACGCTTGGACCGATCAAGATTAAATGTGATTACATTTCTCTTGAGAGGCTTTTATGCAGGAATAGGTACCAAAAGAATTCCAACGAGCATAAAATGAAAACGGTGTGCAATTTATATAAAACTCTTAACATGGTCCTAACTGCAAACAAACAAAAAAAAGCTGTTAAAGTAGCCCTCCCGGGGTGGGGGGTCAACTGCTCTTCAGTGCGTCCTCTCCATCCGCTGCTCAGAAATATTCATGAATCGTTGCTTCTGCCTCCAGCCTCCCCCCCTCCACCCCCCCCACCCCCGCGCCCCGCTTTCTGGCGCGGCTCTCCCTCCCTCCCTCTGGCTTCTGCTCTTTCTTACTCCTTCTCTCCGCTGCTTAACTACAGCTCCCACTGGAACTTGCACAGTCAAAAACAGCTCTCCTCTCGAGCAGCCTCCAGACGCGCATCACCTGGGGAAGAGCGAGCAGCCAGGTAGCCGGGGGCGGGGAGGGTCCCCTTCTGCGGCCCCCCCGGAGCAGGCGGAGCATCCCCCCGCCGGCCCCCAGGGTCCTGCAGCGGTGCTGCCTGGGCTTCGGAGCGAGGATGGAAAGAGAAAAGCCACTGCCGGCGGCAACTGAAAGTGGGGAGAGCTTGCTGCAGTAGCTGGCGCTGCAGAATGTGTGAGTGAGGACCCGAGCCCCGCCAGGTTCTCCATCCCGCCCCGGCTTCACTGACTGTCTCCATCCAGGAGGGAAACCTGGGAAACAGATGCACTAGCCAGGCGGGTGCCACCCTGGATCTGTAACTGTGAACTCCCTACTGTGGAAAATGGTAAACAAAGACATGAATGGATTCCCAGTCAAGAAATGCTCAGCCTTCCAATTTTTTAAGAAGCGGGTAAGGACAGGTTTTGTTTGTTTCTTTTGTTTTCTGTGCTTGTCTTAAATGCCTTCGAATGTTTGCCTGAAGTAAGCCTAAGGTTTTGTCGCTAGACGCTTACTGTAAGCGGTGCTTCTGCCAGCGGTGGTCTAGCTGAGAACCGTACCTGCCCTGGTTCAAATCCGTTGGAGGGGGCGGGGGACTAGGAAGAGTTGCATTGGGCGGGGGGGGTTGGGCTGAGATGTCTTAAAGAGGGTTTGGGCTGGGAGTGTGGATTTCTCAATCTAAAGCCACAACAAAGATTACAAGGCAGTTTCAAAGAGAATTGGCCTGAGTACAGTTATGGCTAGTAATTTAGTCAGGGGCTAATTTAGTAGCTCCCTCTCTCTGTTATCTTTGAAGGGTTCAACTTTTCCACACCTTCTATCCACTCAGTCCCTCAAGTGTTGCATTATCATCTTCATTCGTCAGAAGCAGCGGCAGCCTCTGGCTTCCCAAATCCATTCAGCCAATAATTTGCTGTGTCTCTATCTATGGTATAAATAGCAAAGGATGACCTTTTGCAGATATGATGGAATCCAGCATTTAAAATCCGCTATTTCAAGTTGCCTCAATTTTGCTTTTGCTTGGCATAACTGCCTTTTTTTTTTTTTAGAAAGAGAGAGCAGTGGCTGGTCTGTATTTGTGTGATAATTCAGGATTATGCTGCTATATACATTTATTCTTAAACTCCTTATTCTTCAGTCCATAGTATTAATAATGTTACATTGGTTGTAAATGAGTAAAAGAAGATTTTTCTTTTCTTTCTTTTTTTCTTTCTTTTTTTTTTTTTTTGGTATGTTTCACAATAAACTCAGTTCATTGTGATGGCCACACTGGGGGTCTGTGTAAATCTGCAAATGTATACACAAGTGGGAGGTAAGAAATGCACAATTGTAAAAGGAATGATGACTGGCACTCTTGTGGAGAGTGTTTGTGATGCAGGGAAACATCCTCCAGCCCCCAGCTGCCCCATCCTATTGAATACCCTGTGGCAATTCCACCAGAATGGTTCTCCCCATTCATTCTTCCTTCCCTTCATTCAGGTCCTTTCTGTGCCATGCCAGAAACGCAACCCTTCAGTTAACTCACCAGCAGAACACAGTGAATTACAGGCTGGGCTGGACTGCCTCCCTGCACCAAATGGGCAAGCTGGGAGGACAAGCCCAGAAGCAGACAGAGGGCTAGCAGAGTCTCCTAAGGACCCTAGACTGAGTTCTCATCAGTAAAGCAAAAATCTTCTCTAAAGTCTGTGAGCCAAAACATTATGTATTAAAACCAAAACCAAAAAAAAAAAAAACCTGTCCTGGCCACTGATACTGGAGCGGGAGTACCAAGTGAGATCTCTCACTAGTGGAGTCTGCAAGCTAAATGAAAGCAAGTCAGTGCAACTTCACAGAGTTCCACATTGCTTAGTATTCCCCTGTAGCCAAAATATCCCTTTTCAAGGGAAAGGCCCTTTATGAAGACTAATTGCCAATGGTAAACAAATATTTGCTTAATAAAAAGTGCCGTAGCCTATTATTCAGTACTTAAACTCTCTACTCCCTTTTGATTAATTTATTTGGTAGTATTGGAGGTATTCTAAAACTCCTCAATCAGATATCCTTAATCGACTAAGTAGCTGTCTCATAGATTTTTTTTTAAGTTGTCTTTTATTTTCTTTGCTATTGCAATGTACTAATAGATATACTAATTTACCATCTGCTTTTGTTTTGCTTAAAAGCATAATTTACCAATACACTTTAGTTGATGCCTCTGTAGACCTTGAATTTTGCAAAGAACAAGCCAGGGTACTCATGTCTTAATTTGAGTACATGCAAAGAGAAAGAAGTTTACACCAAGATAACTGGCAGGCAGTTTCATCTGCCTTCTAATGGGGTCTGTTAGTTGGAAATGGAATCTGAAATCCTCCTACGGATAAACCTCTTGATTCCTCCCTACTTTGGTTTATTCTACAAGTTCCGTGGTATAAATGTTCATTTCTGTTCGTACCATGACTTTGTTTTTGGTTTTTCTTTTTTTTTTTTTTTTTTGGTTTTTAATTACACCACTAATGTGTAAATCGTTAAAACAATTCTAAGGTATATTCCATCTCCTCTCCAATCTTTCTCCCTTCCCCAGAGGTAATTGTTGTCATATTGATGTTTATACTTCCCAGACCTTTTTTATGTATTTACATACACATTCATATACCATTATGCCTTTGTTTTCAGCTAAGAATAATCCATTTTTTAAGATTCTATTATTGAAGTTCCACACATTTCTGCATATTTGATTTTTAACCTATCTGCACAGCCCTACAAAGTGAATCTTTGTCCATTGTCTCCATTAAACTATGAATAGAGCTTGGAAAAAACCCATAGGATCTTTCAGGGCTCAATGAAAAGAATGAGGTTCGGAACCAAATTTTGACAGCAGAAGGCTTAACTGGTGCTTCCTGTGCTTCTGAAACATTCCAAAGGGAGCCTAAGAAGCTGGCAAAAGAGAATATAGATTATCTGGCCTCACAGCTGTCTGCCAGACCCCATTTATTTGTGCTGACTATGTTCCAGGTATTATGGGCCAAGTGCTTTACATGTATTGGCTCATTTAATCCTCACAGTAACCTATGAAGTAAGAAAAATTATTAAACATGCAAAGTGTGGCTTAGAGAAATTAAGCAACTGGCCCAAGGTCATGTAACTAAAAAGTAGCAGAGCTAAAATTTAAGCCTTAATCCAGACTTTTTGATTTCAAACCATCTTCCCCTTTTTTTTTCTTCTTTTTTATTTATTTTTTTTTATTTTTCCAAGTGAAATCTTTATGCCACTACCCAATTTATCAAACCTATACAGGCGGCCAAGCCCCAGCAGACAAACCTCTGGCAGCTCCTCATTAGCCCTCAGTAGTGAAAGTGACTGGAGGCAGCTTGGGGGGACCCAGATTCCAGGAACTTAATCTGAAGAAAGGCAGCGCTGGTGCCCATTCCACAAAATTTCTTGGACTTATGCTTTCCATCCTCGTGTTTTAAAAGCTCAACTAAATCAGCTTAATTTCATTTAGCTGAGAATTACTACACTATACTAGATAAGCATTCTCCTCTCATTCTCTATGTGTTAATGATAAATTAGCATCAGATGTGTGTGGATTATATTTTATTCTTAGAGTCTCCAAAAATTCATTTAAGATGAATGGAAAAATGTCCTTATCAGTTTTATTCTCGCAATCCAAGAGCTTTAAAAGTTATCAATGCTGCTAAAGGTAATCCATTTTCATGGATTTAAAGATTCATTCCATTGGTGGCTCAGATTCTTACATAATGACTCAGAAAACACGAACAAATGACATTGTCTCCAATTTGATAATCGTTCTTGGAAATATATTAGGTATGTGCAAAAGACTGCTATAGCCATGATTTCATTACCTTTCGTAAAATTTCAAAGGTTATCTAGCCCTATAGAATTTTGGATTTGGAATGAACCTCAGAAATGCTCTCACTGACCTCCTTGTTTCAAAGATAAGGAAACTGAGTATCTAGAAGGTGAATCATCTATCAAAGTAGAATGGGACTAAGCCGAGCCTCGTGTTTTAGGTTTTCACTTCCAGACCTAGTGTGCTTTCCTCTTCATTATGCCATCAAACTAGTGAAGTGCTTCTTGCCTCATTCATTCCTTTTTCAACAAATAGAGTAGGGACAAAATAACAGCTTTTTGTTTTCATGGAGCTGAGTGAATACCTACTTTGACAAGATCCTTCTGTTTTGACTCAATATTTCATGATTATGCACAATTCCTTGTATTGTTCTTTAATAACAATAGCTTTTATAATAACTATTACTTACATGGCATTAATATTTCTGGGCACTGTTCTATGAGCTCTAAGTATATTGTACATTTAAATCATTACATGCAAAAATCCTAAGGTAGTTACTATTTTGATTTCACAGATGAAGAAACTGGGGTGTACCAAGGATAAGAAACTAGCCCCAAGTCACACAGAAAGTTAGTGGCAGAATCAGGATTTGGATCAGAGCGCCAGGCTCTGGAGTCCCTGTCCTTAACGTCTATATATCCTATTTGCCCGTTGACATTAAGTAACCCAGGACAGAGGTCAGAGAAGTGAAGTGGTACAACTGTTCTGGCCTCCTCAGCAAAGGAAAGAGCTTCAGCCTGGATAGGATGTTTACTCCAGCAGAGCTGAGAAAAGAAATTAACCTCCTCTGAAGTGGTTATTCTTCACAACTGATCCATATACAGCAACCCTTTACATTTGGTTTCCCTATATTGTTCTATCACGTCTGCTTAAAGCATCCAAAGTGGAACGACAAAGATCCTTTTCTGATGGGAATCCTTCGACATCTTCTCAGAGGGATGGCATGATCAAGCATTTATTAACGCTCAGGCACCGTTCAAAACACTTCACTTGTGTAGCCCTCCTAATCACCCCATCATGCCCATTTTATAGCCAAGGAAACTAAGGGTCAGAGAGATTAAGTACCTTGTTAAAGCTCATTGAGCTAGGAAGAGGTATATCCAGAATTCAAACTCAGATGGTCAGTTTGAACAACACTGTCCTTACCTTTGCGTCCCTGGAGTCTACTGCCATGATGGCTATGGCAGTGGAGAGGTATGTTTTCCCAGTGACCTCTAAGGGCAGTAGGAATGCTCCCCAACAAATCAGAAGTCTGTTTTGGATTTCTTTAAGACAGATTTGATCATACTTCCCTGAACCACGGTGGAAACTCCAGTGGCTTCTACTGTGCTTTCTTCAGAATTAGCTAAAATCTGAGCTGTTCCTGAGTCCTCCTGTGTGTCTTCCCACAGCACAGCACACAGCCCCTTAGGACTGTTCGTTCCTCTGCAGCTACCACAGGGCAGGAAGGTCCTTAAGGACAGAGACCTGGTTACCTTGTCCACTATATCCCCTACTTGCCAAACCCTGTTTGTGGAATAAAACAATGTGTAAAATAAATGGGTGTACCCTAACATTGGCTTGTCCCTAGTTCATTGTCTTCTCCTTCCTCCTCCTCCTCCTTTCTTTAAATAGTTTTGTGACTTTAGGAATCCAGCACATTTTAATTCTCTCTGTGTTTGGATATGGATTAGATAAAAGAAATTAAGACTTTGAAAAATAACTTAAATCTAGCTCAACATGTTTCCTGACCCAATGCTCACAACACAACTTCTCTTCCATAACTTTTTTCCTGTCGATGCCAAACAAGTCAGATATAGTAGTGATTCACTAATTTCTTTTGATTTTACATTAACTTTACATATGTCACAAACTTCAATACTATATGGTATCTGCATTATGTATTCTCCCATCTAGAATCCTGAAAATGTCTTTCCAATTATTATTTTCCCCTATTTTTCAGTGTGGTGCTGGGAACTATGGAGCATAAAGAGTTTTTCCATTTTGGCCACTGAGTTGAGGGTTTGGACAGGGGCGAGCTAGGCGGACTGGATTTGGCTGTGTTGGGGAATTAGTCTCTAGCAGAAGGTGCATGAGCCATTCTTACCAACTAGATATTTTATGTCCCCAACAGTTCTCCCAAAAGTCCTACCACAGGCTCTCACTCTGCTACAGTGCTTGGGAAAGAAAGATTTTGAATGGAAAGCACAACAGAATTCCTTGAAACTCTGCTCCATATTTTAAAGAACTTGTGCTGAAGTGTTGCTACCATATATAACACTGGAGTAAGAGATATTCTGAGCTCACACATATTTCATGATCTGTAATTGCTTTACAAGGTAAAGCAAAGCTAAAATGAGGGATGGGAACGGGACAGCCATCGAAAATCCCAATTGCAGATTTCTGATTATGAAATCATAACGGGAAGAACTGTAATGGGAATTGGATCAATAGAGAAGTTTAATTAGTAATTTAGGTCAAGCTAAAGATAGTTCCCTGGAGGAAATAGTGTGGAAGCATATTTTTAAAGTGTGATTTTTTTTTTTTTTTACACATACCAGTTAATTTTTAGAAATCAGTCTAAAAAGCTAAATGGTAAATATCAACATTCCTAACATTGACAGAGAAGACTCCTGACTTCTGAGTGGGATGCTGTTTCTTGCCTGCTAACAAAAGCCAGAGTTCCGGCCAGGCGCGGTGGCTCAAGCCTGTAATCCTAGCTCTCTGGGAGGCCGAGGTGGGCGGATCGTTTGAGCTCAGGAGTTCGAGACCAGCCTGAGCAAGAGCGAGACCCCGTCTCTACTATAAATAGAAAGAAATTAATTGGCCAACTAATACATATAGAAAAAATTAGCCGGTCATGGTGGCACATGCCTGTAGTCCCAGCTACTTGGGAGGCTGAGGCAGCAGGATTGCTTGAGCCCAGGAGTTTGAGGTTGCTGTGAGCTAGGCTGATACCATGACACTCACTCTAGCCTGGGCAACAAAGTGAGACTCTGTCTCAAAAAAAAAAAAAAAAAAAAAAAAAACCAGAGTTCCCAACTAGTCTGTGTGTAAAATTGTTGGCTTCTCACCAACATGGGGACAAAGACTTCAACCCTTTCCATGGAGTTTAAGAAAGTTAAGTTCACTGGGCAACTTCCTCAAAGGGGTTTGACTGCAGGGATATATATATATATATATATATGCATTATCCCCAGCCTTTCTACTGGGAAAGCAAACTGTTCTGGACTTTAGCCTCAGTGTATCCTCCTGCCCCAGAAACGAGCAGGACTCCTGCAGACACCTGCCTTGGTTCTTGGTCTAAAAGCAGGCTTACCCAGCAAGTGACCAGGTTTCTCTGGCAGACGGCACAGTGATGCTGGCAAATTTATGTGGGGGAGGAGGAAGAGGAGAAGGAGGAGGAGGAGAAGTAAGGCAGACTGCTGGGCAAGCCAGATGCTGCATTGGCACCCTCCTGCAGCTGCCCTGGCATTTGGAGGAAGGATTACTACTGCAGTTTGTTTACTCTCACACTTATTTCTTTGCAGCATTCTGAAATGACATCACAAGTATTTACAACAAAGGGAAAAGAAAATCAAAGATGTAACTAGAGCAGTAGAAAGAATCTTCAACTTGGTAGTACAAGCTGCCAAAATATTACCCTAATTGCTTTTTAGAGCCTGCTGTGACATTTTTCTGAGAAGAGTTCACTTAGCCCCTTCTGTAGCATTAGAGTCACCTTGGCCTTTTTTCTCTTCCTAGGTCAGGGCATTCACCCAAAATGCCACTTGCTTGGGGAAATGACTGGTCATGTGGTTCTTCCTTCTTCCCTCCCTCTCTCTTTCAGCAAGGCAGAAGGGAGAAAAGCATGAAGTGAAATGCCTCTAGCCTTGTGCCCATAGAAAACAGAAAATTCATGCTCTAATCCAGTGACGTTGCGAATATCTTGCTATCTCTGAGTTTGTAGAGTGAGGTCAGCCAGTATGGAAGAACTTGATATAGCTCAAAGATTTTAGTTTGTGGAAATAGCACGGTAGGATAATTTCCCCAAATAGTTAAAACATATTTATACTCAAGTCCCTGCAGGATCAAAATTAAAATATGTGAAGGAGGAGAAAAAATGAAAGTTAATAGTTTGAGAATTAAATATAAATAAGAATATATATTTACAATGTTTGTTATTCACAGACATAATCTTTCTCATAGAATGATCTTTCTGAAAATCAACTAGATTTAGTTTGAGCCCTGAATCTTTCTGGACTAGTACTTATTTGGGTTATATTGTAGAAAAATAACTATGGGAGAGAAAAACCTACCAGTGCAAAGCTTCCAGGGTGATTCAAAAGATCAAGGTTAAGGCCGGGGGTGGTGGCTCACCCCTGTAATCCTAGCTCTCTGGGAGGCCGAGGCAGGCAGTTCCTCAAGGTCAGGAGTTCAAAACCAGCCTGAGCAAGAGCAACACCCCCGTCTCTACTATAAATAGAAACAAATTAATTGGCCAACTAATATATATAGAAAAAAATTAGCTGGGCATGGTGGCGCATGCCTGTAGTCCCAGCTACTCGGGAGGCTGAGGCAGTAGGATCGCTTGAGCCCAGGGGTTTGAGGTTGCTGTGAGCTAGGTTGATGCCATGGCACTCACTCTAGCCTGGGCAACAAAGTGAGACTCTGTCTCAAAAAAAAAAAAAAAAAGATCAAGGTAAGGCTAAGTACTAAAACAATGGAGAGGTAGTATAAAAATAAAGACATTGAAAAGAATCCTCTTCAGAGACTCATATATTAATAGCTTCTCTGAAACCTAGAATATAAACATCCTGAGGGCAGGACCTTGTCTGTCTTTTTCACAGCTGTGTTTGTGCGCTTGGTATATAGTAGATACTCAATAATATATGCTTGATGAATCAATAAAATGATTTAATGAAGGGGCTTGGCGAAGAGGTATCACATGTAATTGTAATATCATTACTTGGTTACATAGAGTATTGAGGAAAGGAAGAAGTAAGAATTTCTTTTCTAATCTTGGAATGATTCCACTGTTTTCAAGTATCTGTGAGTTCTGTATCCATGGATTCAACTAGCTGCAGATTAAAAATATTCAGGAAGGCCAGGCGCGGTGGCTCACGCCTGTAATCCTAGCACTCTGGGAGGCTGAGGCGGGAATCCGAGACCAGCCTGAGCAAGAGCGAGACCCCATCTCTACTAAAAATAGAAAGAAATTAGCTGGGCAACCAAAAATATATAGAAAACATTAGCTAGGCATGGTGGCACACGCCTGTAGTCCCAGATACTTGAGAGGCTGAGGCAGGAGGATTCCTTGAGCCCAGGAGTTTGAGGTTGCTGTGAGCTAGGCTGACGCCATGGCACTCACTCTAGCCTGGGCAACAGAGTGAGACTCTGTCTTCAAAAAAAAAAAAAAAAAAAAAAAATAGTCAGGGAAAAAAATGGATGTTCCTATCTATATTAAACATGTACAGACTTTTTTCTTGTCATTATTCCCTAAATAATACAGTGTAACAATATTTATGTAGCATTTACACTGTATTAGTTACTATAAGTAATTTGGAGATGATTTAAAGTGTATATAGGAGCATGTGTGTGGGTTATATGCAAATATGCCATTTTATATAAGGGATTTGAGCATCTATGGATTTTGGTATCTGCTGGGGTCCTGGAATCAATCCCCCAAGGATAACAAGGGATGATACCAAGAGACAACTGTAATAACAATATGTAAATGAATTTCTCCAAAGAACATCAATATAATTACTTTCTTTTTCAACCACTTGTCCTCAAATATTAAATGTTACCTAATACCAACTAGGACCTGGAACTCCTTGTATATAGGACCTTAGTTATCAGCTTTGGCAAAGCAGTCATATCTAATTTATTTATCTATTAGTCAACTTTTACGTAAGAGGGCCCACGCCTTCTATGCATTGTCGCTAAATAAAATGGTGAAGCCAATGCTAATAATTAGTGTTCTGGTACAAAATGAACACATTAAATCAGTCACTTGAGATTAACCCTTCAGCACTAATCTCAATCTGATGGAATTTCAGAATATGTCATTTTTTTCCATCTGGTACCTTGGCAATTATGTATTACATTTCATCCTTTCCCAAAATTCAGACCAATGCAAATTTCTAGTGTGTCTTCCTTCCTAAAGTCATTATCCCTCAAAATGCAGAATCAGAATTTATTTAAGAATTAGTATTAGTTCGTGTCCCTTCATGGTTGCCAAAAAAAAATAATAAAAATAAAAAAAGAATTAGTATTCAAATTCGCCCTGCCTTTGTTTTGTTTGTTTGTTTGTTTTTGTATTTTCATTAACAGCCAATATGAATTAAGCACCTTTGTATCAGGCATTATGGTGGGAAAAGGATATAAAAATTACAAGCTTCCTTCACTCTCCCCGCCCCACTCATGTCCCAGAAACTTGGACCGTGTCCCCTTATGACATGCTTTTTATAGCTCCCTGTACTATTTTTTATGGCACCTGTCAGTTGGCAATTGCACATTGATGTAGCCATTTAATTAATGTCCTCAGCGTTAATTGATGTCCTCCTGGACTATGATGTCTGTGAGGGCAGGGACCTCCATTCCCTTTTACTTACAATTATGCCTTCAGGGCCTGGCCTCTGAAGGTTATCAATAAAGATTCGTTGAAACAAAAAGCTAAAAATGTATGAAATCCTGGTCTATGGTGGAGAGAGGAAGGGAGTTACTCTAAAACCCTTTTGCATTTTGTTCCATTTTGATTTATGTTAAAATTTCCATCATCCGAGACACATCTGTATTTTAAATAACACCTTTTGCTTTTTTTTTTTTTTTTTTGAGACAGAGTCTTACTCTGTTGCCCAGGCTAGAGTGCTGTGGCATTGGTCTAGCTCACAGCAACCTCAAACTCCTGGGCTCAAGCAATCCTCCTGCCTCAGCCTCCCGAGTAGCTGGGACTATAGGCAAGCGCCACCATGCTTGGCTAATTTTTTCTATATATTTTTAGTTGTCTAGCTAATTTCTATTTTTAATAGAGTCGGCGTCCCTTACTCTTGCTCAGGTTGGTCTCAAACTCCTGAACTTGAGCCATCCTCCCGCCTCTGCCTCTGCCTCAGCCTCCCAGAGTGCTAGGATTACAGGCGTGAGCCACCACGCCCAGCCTAAATGACATATTTGAAGTCATTTTCTTTTCTATGATTTATTGTCCCTGTGAAGGGATCCATGTAATAAATTGCTCTTATTATTTAGTAGTAGATTAGAGATTTTTCTTTTCTAAAAGAAATCACATTTCACATGTGATAAGCCCTTAAATTTGCCTCAGTTGCCAGGAAACTCAAAGCTAAATTTAAAGGTAAATTTCAGTGAACAAAGTAGACAAATCTTCGGAAATTAACTTCTCAGTCCCTGAATTTAGTTTTAATCTTACATTTTTATTTGAACATTTTAACTCTTCTGTTACATGTTATCTCATTGTAAACTGCCTCAGATGTTTTTAAAGGTCAAAAAGCAACTATCAAGAACTAGTTCCAAGTATTAAAAGTAGATCATGGCCGGGCGCTGTGCCTCACGCCTGTAATCCTAGCACTCTGGGAGGCCGAGGCGGGCGGATTGCTCAAGGTCAGGAGTTCAAAACCAGCCTGAGTGAGACCCCATCTCTACTATAAAAAAATAGAAAGAAATTAATTGGCCAACTAATATATATATATAAAAAAAATTAGCCAGGCATGGCGGTGCATGCCTGTAGTCTCAGCTACTTGGGAGGCTGAGGCAGAAGGATTGCTTGAGCCCAGGAGACTGAGGTTGCTGTGAGCTAGGCTGACGCCATGGCACTCACTCTAGCCTGGGCAACAAAGCGAGACTCTGTCTCAAAGAAAGAAAAAAAAAAAGTAGATCATGTTTACACTAATGCATTACTATGATGAAAACCACACACAGAGAAGAAATGGAATTCTAAAATATGAAGTGCGTTTCCCACTAGCTTTCCTTGTTGAAAATGCTTGCCCTAGACCAGATGCAATTAGCCACTAGACCAGAGCTAACTTTTAAACTGTACGTTTACTATCTCAGATACACAAAATAAGCCATTTGGACTCAAAGTAAAACTATAGGAATGTTTCTGCTTATCCCACCAAAATATAGCATAATTTTCCAACTCTACTGAATTTATCTTATCTATTGTTGCAAACTACTCAAAATTTGATGATCAAAAACAACCACCTTTTATTTGTTCACGATTCTGTGGAAAAGTAATTTGGTTTGAGTCATTTGGATGGTTCTGTCCCCTGTGACATTTGCTGGGTCTTTCCTTGGCTTCATTGAGTTGGTGACTGGGCTGAACCAGAAAGTCCAAGAAAGAAAGCTTCACTCTCATGCCCAGTGTCTTCGTGCTTTTCTCTTGGCCTCTTTCTCTCTCCATGTAGCATGGACTTCCTCACAACATCGTGTTAAGACAGTCACACTTAGATGGCTCTGGTTTCTAAGAGGGAGTGCTTTAAGAGAGCAGGTGGAAGCCATAGATCTCATAAGGCCCCTTCTTGGATGGAAGTTATACATTGTCAGTTCCACCACATTTTATTCATCAAAAAAAGTCACAGGGCCAGCCCAGATTCAAAGGGAGAGGGAAAAAAAACTCCACCTCTCAACACTGGCAAAGGGAAGCTATGTGAAAGTTTCTTTTTATTCTATTAAAATATAGCATATTTTCAAAAATGTATCTGACTGTCCTGAATTTATCTACAACCTTTTAAATTTTTGTTTTTGAGACAGAGTCTCACTCTGTTGCCTGGGCTAGAGTGCCATGGTGTCAGCCTAGCTCACACCAACCTCAAACTCCTGGGCTCAAGCAATCCCTCTGCCTCAGCCTCCCCAGTAGCTGGGACTACAGGCATACACCACCATGCGCAGCTAATTTTTCTATATATAGTTTTATTTGGCCAATTAATTTCTTTCTATTTATAGTAGAGCCGGGGTCTGGCTCTTGCTCAGGCTGGTTTCGAACTCCCGACCTTCAGTGATCCTCCCCCCTCCTCCTCCCAGAGTGCTCGGATTACAGGCTTGAGCCACCATGCCCAGCCTCTACGACCTTTTTTAAATCAAAGTATTTTTACTGCTGGGCGAAGTGGTGCGCATCTGTAATCCCAGCTACTTGGGAGGCTGATGCAGGAGGATCACTTAAGCCCAAGAGTTCGAGAATACCCTGGGTGATTTAGTGAGACCTCCCCACAACCCCTGCACCCATCTCAAAAAACAAAAATTAAAAAAATTAAAAAAACCAAAACCAAAATATTTTTAGCTATACTCAAAAAGTAGAAAAAATACCCAAACCCTTAGAGAAGGAAAAATATTAAGCACTCCTAATACAAGATCAAACACTGTTGGACTCTTAAGTGCATTACTTTCTAGCTTGGTAACCCTGGACAGGGCATTTATGGTCTAAGCCTATCGGCTTATCTGTAAAATGGGTTCAATAATAACACCTATGTCATGGAACTGTGAGGATTGAATGACATAAATGCATGCATGCAAGGTATTTAGCCCCAGTGCCTGGTACTAAGCACTCAAAATATGTTAGATACTATCAAGCCAGACATCAAAATTATGATCTACCTTTATAGCTTACCTTTCTAAAGTTTTTGTTATAGTATAAGTTATGATTTTACTCATGAGTGTGCTTGGATATGTTGAGGCTCAGAAACTGATACCCCCAAATATAGCATTTTGATATGCTGAACTGAAGGAGCCTGAAGGTCTCGCTCACCTTTCCCCCAACCCCACCTTATCTCCTAAAGCACAGAATTCTGTTTAAGATCCAGACCCACCAAGGAGAACAATTGTTTTTCTTCCCTTCCCTGTAAGACCAAGAATGTAACCACACCTACACAGACCCTTTACTATTTACAAGTTAATCTCTGTTCCCAGATCCATTCATTCTCCTTAGTAATCCTTTATTGTCTTTCACCAGAATTCCTCTTCTCCCTCATCCCATAACTTGTTTTGTCAGAATGGTGTATAAGCTTCTGACCCCTGTTGGGTATCGGGATGAGTGATCATTCTGTGATTCTCATCGTGCATACATTAATAAAACTTGTGCGCCTTTTCTCCAATTAATCTGCCTTGGCTGAGTTGATTTTTCAGAGAACCTAGAACCTAAAAAGCGTAAAGGGCAAGTTTCCCTTGGCCCTTACAAAGACATGCTGCTATGAAACCTCTTTGCCTTGGATTTTATTGATTAAACTTCATTTCTTTTTTTTTTTTAGGGGGGGGACAGGGCCTTACTCTATTGCTCTGGCTAGAGTGCAGTGGCGTCATCATAGCTCACTGCAACCTCAAACTCCTGGGCTCAAGGGGATCCTCCTGCCTTAACCTCCTGAGCAGCTGAGACTGCAGATGTGCACCAGCAAACCCAACTATCTTTTTGTTTTTCTTTAATTTAGAGCCAGTCTCTCACTCTGTCACACAAACTGGAGTGCAATAGCAAGATTGTAGCTCACTGTAGCGCCGAACTCCTGGGCTCACCACACCCACCTAAATTTTTTCCATTTTTTTAGTGACAAGATCTTGCCATATTGCCCAGACTGGTCTCAAACTCTTGTCCTCAAGTGATCCTCCTGCCTAGGCCTACCAAAGTGCTGGGATTACAGATGTGAGCCACTGTGACTGGTTTAAGATAGGACTCTTTCATTTTATACTCCTTTTGTCTTGTAAATACTATCCCTCCCCATTTTAACTTTCCCTTCTCCGCATGCCTCCCTGCGGCACTTCCATAAATGCATCAGTTCCCTAAGTACCAGACTCCTACCCCACCCAGTTGTCTACTGAACGTTCCCAGCGAAATGTCTTACAGAACCTTCAACTAACCCTGTTCAAAACTGAACTCTTGATTTTTCTTCCTATCTCGCCCCATCTCAGTAAATGAAACTGCCACTTACTTATTTGTTGGAGCCAGAAATCTAGAAATTATTCCTCCTTCCTTTTCTTCCAACATCAGTGCGATTCATCAGTACATCCTATTGAGTTTATTTCCAAAATGGATTTTTTTTTTAAATCACCTCTTTATCTCCGGGGCCTGTGCCTTGGTGCAAGTCACTGCTGTCTTGTGCCTCACCTCTCCCCTCTACTCTACCAATCCCTTTCCTCTCCGTAGCTTCCCCGTGAAGAAATTGCAGCACTTTAGACATATTAACACCTTTCTCAGAGTATGGAGGTTTTGAAGTAGAGGAAACAAGCGTTGGGAAAGGAAAGTCCTTCCCTAGAGTCACATGGAGACGTGGCAAAGGTGATATTAGAAGCCATGTTCCTTCGATTGTGCCAATAAACTCTCTTATTCTGTCAGGTATTTACTGGGCTTTTTTCTTTTCTTGATTTACTTTCTGTTTTTGAAGAAACATTTTATTTTGTGAAGAATTGAGGTGTTTGGACTCTCTTGAGAATTAGCCAATGGTTTCTTTTATTTATTTATTTATTTATTTATTTGAGACAGTCTCACTGTGTTGCCTGGACTAGAGTGCCTTGGCATCAGCCTAGCTCACAGCAACCTCAAACTCCTGGGCTCAAGCAATCCTTCTGCCTCAGCCTCCCGAGTAGCTGGGACTACAGGCATGCGCCACCATGCCCGGCTAATTTTTCTATATATGTATTTTTAATTGGCCAATTAATTTTCTATTTTTAGTAGAAAACGGGGTCTTGCTCAGGCTGGTTTTGAACTCCTGACTTTGGGCAATCCTCCTACCTCGGCCTCCCAGAGCCACCACACCAGGCCTGCTTTCATTTAAATTTATTATTCATGCTCCACCTACCTCAGGGTAAAAAAGTCACAGGGATTGGAAAAGCTACCAAGGCTCCCAAAACCCTGTCAGAAGGAAATGGCCTAATTCTTTTCTTCAAAACTAGAATAAACAGACATATCCAAACTTTGAGTATTTTCAGACTGAGAATCTTTTTTTTTGAGACAGAGTCTCACTTTATTGCCCAGGCTAGAGTGAGTGCCGTGGCGTCAGCCTAGCTCACAGCAACCTCAAACTCCTGGGCTCAAGCGATCCTGCTGCCTCAGCCTCCCAAGTAGCTGGGACTACAGGCATGCGCCACCATGCCCGGCTAATTTTTCTATATGTTAGTTGACCAATTAATTTCTTTCTATTTATAGTAGAGACGGGGTCTTGCTCTTGCTTAGAATGTTTTCGAACTCCTGACCTCCAGTGATCCGCCCGCTTCGGCCTCCCAGAGTGCTAGGATTACAGGTGTGAGCCACCACGCCTGGCCTGAGAATCTTTTTTTTTAAGTGGTTTACTAAGCCAGAGAATAGTGATGCCAGGGCCCATACTTTCTGTGGGTTTTGCTGTATGTCACCTAAACACTTTGCATCATTTTCAAAGCCCTCCATATTCTGGACACATCCAGCAGCCGTTACCTCATCCTCTACACTCCTTGGCATAACTCTCCACCTGTTATCTCAGGGACACACTGGGCCCCTAGCCCTTTGTTCTCACTGTTCTATCTGAAAGGTCCTCCTTTTGCTCACACCCCTCACCCTTACCCCGCACTAGCCAAACTCTACATATTTTTCCAGAGCCAGCTGTAGTTCCATGCGATCCATGACAATTACCCAGCTACTATGAATTTCAGATTGTTTTCTTTAATGCCTCTTCAGCTCTTAACAAACACTGACTTAGATCTTCTGTCCTGGGCTTTTGAAAAAAAAAATTTTAAAAAAAGGAAAGACTACTGAGTTATAATTAACCCTTATTGATTGGTTATCATATTACTAACACAAGTAGCATTTCCAAAGTGCTTGATTGACAAAATGTCCAATGACTGTCTCTCCTTTGTGACTCACAACTCAGGAACGCAGGTGTCCTTAGCCTTGCTTAACAAACAAGGATATTGGGCGTTAGAAAGCTTAAGTAACTTCCCCAAAGGTCACACAGATACAACTCATGCAAACTGATGGCATTTGAGATTCTCTTTCTATTCTATCACATCGCTTCTCTGGCCACTATTTTGGTTTTTCACTGGCCGACCATCTATAGGAACTTGAGAAAATTGAAATGGACTATTTTGTTCTCACGCTTATGTTGTCAAATTCTTTAGTCTAAGAGGACAAGGGAATCCATTTTTGTCAGTTCTACCTTCTATAAAAAATTGCTTTTGGTTCCCACTCTCCTGAACTTACTGATAGTCTGTACTGCCATTTCCCAAACTCAGGCTACCTTGAACCTTCCCTGGAGAACTTCCACCACCTCTTAACTGGCCTCCTGCTGCCATCTTGCCCCATGGAATTCTTCAAATCTCCATCTAGAAGGGCTTTCTAAAGCACAAGTAGGAGATTGGTATCCCTGTGCTTAAAATATTTCAGTGGTGGGCTGGGCATGGTGGCTTATAACTATAATCCTAGCATTCTGAGAGGCCGAGGCAGGAGGCTGACTTGAGCTCAGGAGTTTGAGGTTGCTGTGAGCTGAGCTGACGCCACCAGGTGAAGAGTGAGACTCTGTCTCAAAAACAACAACAACAAAAACAAAAACAACAACAACATTTCAATGGTTCATTGTGGCTCTACAAGCAAAGTCCTAATGCTTAGCATTGTGTAGAGAGCTTTCTGAGATAGGGCCCACCCTCGTTCTTTTGCCCTCTCATCTCCTTCCCTTTCTCCTTCTCCTTCCTCATCCACTAAACTCCATTCTCCAAGCATGCTGAATAGCCTACTCTTCCCCAACTGTACCATCCCACTACCTGCCCAGGGGCTCTAAACTCAGGGTCTATGGATCCCTTGGGGACTGATTCTCAGCTCATTCTAGCATTGTGACTCATCCTGAACCACTCGTTAATTCATACGAATATTTATTGAGCATCTACTAGGTCCCAGGGACCGTTCTTGGCACTGAGAATAGAGCAGAGATTAATATAGACAGAAACAGCTGCCCTAGATGCTTACATTAGCAAGAAGTTAGTCAATAAACAAAAATTTAAATGTAAAATACTCCAGTCACAAAAGGACAAATACCATATGATTCCACTTACATGAGCTTGAGTAGTAAAATTCATAGACAGAAAGTAGAATGGTCATTGCCAGGGACTAAAGGAGAGGGACATGAGGAGTTACTATTTAATTAGTATAAAGTTTCAATTTGGGATGACAAATTATGAAAAAAGTTCTGGGGCTGGATGGCAGTGATGGTTGTACAACAACTTCAATGTGCTAATGCCACTGAACTGTACAGTTAAAATGGTTAAAATGGCTGGACATGGTGGCTCAAGTCTGTAATCCCAGCAATTTAGGAAGCTGAGGCAGGAGGATTGCTTGAGGCCAGGAGTTCCAGACCAGCCTTCGCAACATATCAAGACTCCCCTCTCTACAAATAATTTAAAAATTAGCTGGATGTGGTGAATCCAAGAGTTTGAGAATGCAGTGAGCTATGATCGTGTCACTGTACTCTAGCCTGGGCAACAGAGGACTTGTAGTCCCAGCTGCTTGGGAGGCTGGGGCAGGAGGATTGCTTGAACCCAGAAGTTCCAGGCTGCAGTGAGCTATGATCATGCCACTGCAATCCCGCCTAGGGTGACAGAATGAAACCCTGTCTCAAAAAAAAAAAAAAGGTAAATGATAAATTTTATGTAATGTATAGTTCCTTACAAAAAAAAAAATGAAAGCACAGTATATTAGCTGGGAAATGTGCTGGAGAAAAAGACAGGAAGAGGGGATAGGGAGGACTGAAAGGTCAGAGGCCCAGATAGAAACTACAGAAAGTCTCGCCTGCCCTTGTTTCTCAGGAGCTGAGCTACATGAGCATGCACAGCCACATGTTCAGAAGAAGAGTCAGCGTGACCCGAATCTTCCATCTGATTGTCAGTGGGTACAAAAGTGCAGCTTTTGTAATATGTCTTGCTAAATTCCTCAGACCCGAATGCCTTTCATTCCCCGAACCCGCTACATATACTCAATCCTCAAGAGGACTAGCCAGGTGTCAGATTATCACTCGGACCTGCCATTTATCTTTTGGTTTGACATCAGCACTTTTCTGTCCTGCATCATCAAGGAGTCATGAGGCCATTTGAGGAAGTGAAAATGACCAGTTTTTGAAAAATCAGATAATTACATGTGATTTATGTCTTCAGTGTCTCCATAAATCACTTTAATATCCATTCTTCCTGAGTTTGGCTTTATATTACTCACTTGTTCATAACTCACAAAAGATAATCAATGTGGATTCTAAGTCTGAATGTAACTTTTGAGTATGTGGCCTGATTTCTGTTCTTTCTGACGTTTAAGTAGAAGTTTTTAGTAAAATAAATATTATCAGATCTTTAGGCTTTAAGGTTTGATATCAAAGTTTGATGTACACAATAGCAAAACAACTGGTCGAAAAGTGAAACTTCTAGCCAATCACACTGTTTGGGTTTATAGTATCAACCATACAGCGTAGCTGTTTTTGTTTTTGTTTTCAATGGTAGTTTGGCCAATAAATAAATGCAAATCTTCTAATCCTCTTATTTACTTCTAACCCAAAATTTTCACCATTTTGGGGATACAGTATGACAGCAAAACCTCATGAAATCTTGAGTCTAATACTCCTTTTGCAATGTTATCTTAGTAAGTTGTAACGATTTGAGATTTTTTAAGTGTACAAATCTTTTTCAATGTAATAATAATTGTATTACTTATTAGAAACTGCCAAATGTGAGCCATCTTACATTACCTAGATCCGAAAGTATAGATTGCAAGAGCTTAATTCTTCAAAAACTAAAAATATTTTGTTCTCTGTGGCACTCTAACAAAAACTTAGAGTGTAGCTGAAAGCACAGCCCAGAAATGAGTGAGTTATCCAATTATGAAGATGACATATGACTTAAGAGAATAACCTCTGTGACCATGGTGTTGTCATTTAATTTCCTCCTTTTGGTCCTTTTTTGTTCTGTCAAATGGGAACTCTTTGACATTTTGATCATTGTGAAGATGTATTAGTAGTACTTCTAACATTCTTTAAAAGATGGAAATATTTAAGTGAATACTAAATCAGAACACTTGACTGTGTGACTAGTTTAAGTGTTTTAAGGTCAGTTGTATATAGTGCCAAAACCTTTTTACAGCCATTTCTTTCCCATTCGAATGCATTTTGGATCCTTTTCATCTTTTTCCCCTACTTTCCTGAATCTATTTAATTTAATGTTTGTAAAATGATTCCTTCTCCTAGAATGTGTAACATCCTATTCCTGGGCTTCATTTTTGTAACAAAATACACTTGAGCAATGAACTCTTTAGTAATGAACTCTTCAAGGTTTCTTAAAGGAACTTCTCTGGTAGCATATAGGAAGCACTCCTATAAAAAAAATAATAAAGGAACTTCTCCGGGTCTCACATTACTCATCTGTAAAATGGAACTCACCTTCTTTGTTCATAAAATGGCAGAAGTTTACTTCACCTCTAAAAGTGTACAGTTTCTGCCAAATGATTTGCTCTTTTGCTGCAATGTGTGTCAAAAGACAAAATTACAACAAAGGTAGTTTGAAGACCTCAGTTGGCTTTATAGAATTGCACCACACCTCATTTCTTAAAATAGAATAAGTATTGTGATGAGCTGAGCAGAAGGGGTTGGTTTTATAAACAGAGAAGGGCAGAAGGAAGCTGAAGCAAAGAATGAAGAGCCATTTCAAAGCTACTTTTCTTGTAAGGTGAGGACAAGGAGACAACAATAGAAAAATAATTGATTAGTTAACATCTGGTTACTTCAGGCTACCTCTTTTGTGCAAGGATTAAAGCAGAAGGAGTTTCATTATCATGCCAATGGAAGATTGAAACTGCCCTGTTTGGGAAATTGACTGTTCTATCTTTCTCTTGATTTCTTGGAAAGTCAGGTATCAACTTAGTTTGGCTTTGGTGACTTGGAACTTTAGCATGGGTAGCTCCACCTTGATTTTTGGTCTGGTCTTTTGGGGCCTAGTGCAGGAGCTTAGTCCAAAACAATGGCCTCCTGTAATTTTTATTTAACATGTGTAACTAATGCCTACACCCACGACTCTCCTGCAGTACAGGACCTAATTTGTTTTTGCCAGGGTTCCTTCAGATAGCTCCTAAAAGGGCTCTTGACTGCTTATTTCTCACTCTAAATCAGCCTACTGAGCTGCAGGTCAACATTTAATGTGCAACTTCTATTAATATGCGGGTTATAGGTGCGGACCTGGTTTGCTCATACAATTCATTAGAAACCCTTAACGTGGCACCCAAGGCCTTCGGTCAACCTTCCCTGCCTTCTCATCTTCTTCCCAAGCACTGGCACGTATATTAGGCATGTATTAGGCCTGGCGGGGTGGCTCAGCACTTTGGGAGGCCAAGGTGGGAGGATTGTTTGAGTGCAGTAGTTTAAGACCAGCCTGTGCAACGTAGAGAGACCCCAGTTTCCACAAAAAGATTTTAAAAATTAGCCAGACATGATAGCACACACCTCTAGTCCCAGCTACTTGGGAGGCTGAGGCAAGAGGATCCCTTGAGCACAGGAGTTCGAGGTTACAGTGAGCTATGATCATGCCACTGCACTCTAGCCTGGGCAACAGAGCAAGACCCTGTCTCTAAAAAAAATAAATAAATAAAAAGTAAGATAAAAAATACACACATTGCCCAAAGGTCGAAAAAATACGAGTTTTTTCTTTTTAATTAAAAAAAATACATATCAGATTTTCAAGACTCAGAATTAAAAATGAATATAAAATATCTCAATAATTTTATATTAAGTATAATTTGGAATAATTTTAGGGTACATTGGGGTAAATAACTTATATTATTGAAATTAATTTCATGTTTCTTTTTACTTTATTTAATGTAGCCACTAGGACATTAAAAATGATGTCTGTGGTTTACATCTTATTCCTGTTGGACAGCATTCCTCTGGACTACACACTTCCTGAGTAATGAAGGTTATTCAATTATTCATCTGTTTATCCCCAAGGAACACCAGCTTGTCCATAGTGAAGACTCAGTGAATATTATTTGAAGTCACTGCCAATTTTCTGAAAGCTTAAAAAACATACTCTGCAATTTTAGTACACTACCTCCTTTCCATCTGAAATGTGCAGCCGAAATTCCCTGGTGAAAATAATGGGTAGGAGAGAAGGACACGGGTTTTTTCCTCTTGGGCCCCAAGAAGGCTAAATGTATGGAGCGCATGGTGTGAGCACAGGGGAGACAATAAGCCAGGACTGCTGATTCATACAAGTCTCTCTGTTTCCAAAACAAGAATTTTTATTGCAGCGTATGGAGGGAGCATTAGGACAAGAGGATCTTTGTGGTTTCTCACTGTATCTGTGGGAAAAAATCTGAGGTTAAGGCTCAAATTAAACTGACATTAAAAGAACCTTTGTAGTTACTACGTGTATTTTACCCTCTGTTGCTATAGCCAAACTGACACTGATTATTATGAATGACAGTTTTCGAGTGATGGAATAAAATGTGGTTTCCTGCTAGTAGACATTTCTTAGTGTTGGCTTGGTTTTCTGTAGCGATGAGACCAAGACCAGGGAAAACTATTAAGAGTACAGAAAACACAACACAGAGGAAAAATTATTAGGATACCAAGCATTTCTGGCATGGGGGGAAAAAAAGTACCTAAGATTTCCCAATACCATATCTGTAATTTTATGAATTATTTTGTCTGGGCTGGCTTCTGGTTTAGCAATTCTCCTATGGTTCACAGAGCTCCCCGCTGGCTACTCTTCACAGGTAGTCTCCTTTTTGTTACGGGAACTTTGAGGATGAACAAATGTATTTCTCATCATAAAATGGTTGAGGGCATTTCTTTGCCAATTAGAAAACCTAATTTTGAGGATTTATATGTTACACTTGAAAAAGACATTCTATTTCAGACAACTTCCCTCCAAGCTTATTTTCTACTGACTTTTTTTTTTGAGACAGAGTCTGACTCTGTCACCCTGGCTACAGTGCAAGTGCAGTGGTGTCATCACAGCTTACTGCAACCTCAAACAACAAGTGTGCAAGCACAACCTCAACAACAAGTATGCAAGCACATTTTGCAACAAGTATGCAAGCAAGCATCTTGGGCTCGAGCAATCCTCCTGCCTCAGCCTCCCAGTAGAGAGGACTACAAGAGTGCACCACTGCTCCTGGTTAATTTCTTTCTATTTTTTGTAGAGACAGGGTCTTGCACTTGCTCAGGTTGGTCTCTACTGCTTTCTAATGGGAGCTTCTGCTTCAACCAAACCTGTCTCCTCACTGGTCCTTGAAATACCGACTGCTTCTCTGTGTTTATCTCAACCTCTATCCTGCTACAGACCAAGGGTTCTCTCTGAACGTCTTGTGGTCCCCAAGTTCTTGGCACCAGGAACTGGTTTCATGGAAGACAATTTTTCCATGGACCGTGGAGGAGCCGGGAGGGGGGCAGGGAGGCAGAGCTCAGGCAGTGATGCACAGTCTGGTTCCTGGTTCCTAACAGGCCAGACTGGTACTGGGCTGCAGCCTGGGAGTTGGGGACCACAATAAACTCCCATCAAAAGGTTATCAGAGCGCTACTGAATTCTCAGACTAGCCCCTCTCATAGGGCAATAGCAGGCTACCCTATTGCCAGGTGCCTAGTTTTGGTGCACTTGATTGTGGCCAATGTGACAAAGTCACATTATTAGTAAGGGGCAGTTGGTAGCAGATACCTCAAGCTAATAAACTCCTCTTTGGTACATCATGAACTATATTTATTTATGTGCCTGCCCTTCCTTTTTATAATTTCTAAACTCAAAGATCTTTTGTTAGAAATAAATTATTTAATGACATCCAACTCATTATACATGATGGGTGCTGGAACAAAAATGTGCTTGCATACTTCTTGTTAAGGTCCAGCACATTCTGTGAAGAAGCTGCAGTAGGTCGTAGATAGAACACTGATAAGACCTGAATTCTGCAGCTACTTTCTGTGTGACTTTAGGCAAGTCAAGTGACTTCTCTGAGCCTCAGTATCTTTCATCTATAAAATGGTAATGATGTTGACCTTGTGCGGTATTTTATACAAAAGAAGTAATAATTACACAGTAGGTCTTGAATAACAGAAAGCTGCTTATAATAGATTGGGTCATTCTTGTTGAAATGATAGAAATTGGTAGAAACCTGACTTCATTTTTACTAAAATAAGAGTCCTTATTTTATTGAGTAATGAGTATTTATGAATCTAGAGTTGAGGAGAAACATCAAACTCAGACTCTATAACCTCAGATATTACATCGTTCAGAACTTGATTACATTTTACATAATCATTGGTTATATATGGTGCCAAATACCAAGGAAAACGTCCCAAAACAACCTCCCAATCATTTGGATTTTAGCTTTGGATAGCCAACATTATAATCTTGTGGCAAATCAATGTAGACTATAATAATAACATACATGTGTATAAGCCTTTACAGTTTACAAAAAGTGTTTTCATAAACATTATCTTAGTTAATCCTCACAATAACTATTCTGTCCTGGAGGTAACTGTATGATGATAATGATCATGATGATGATGATGATTAGGGAAAAAACAGTAGAAATATCACCTGGTGAACGAGGTTGTACAGACAAGAAAGCACAAGCCAAGGATGCCAGAGTTTTTGGGTTGAATTCTCAATCTGAATAAAAAGAGGGAAGAAACTGATTATTAAGTGAATATTAACTGTCACGTATTGTATTTGGTGCTTAAAATAGTCCTGGCAATTAGGTGGTATTTCTATTTGATAAATAAAGATCCTGAGGTTCAGAGAGTTTAGTACTATGACTAAGGTTCCAGCCAGTGTTTCCGCTAGAATGCAAATCCCAGCCTGCTAAATTCCGATGATCATGCTCTTTCCCTATAACCAAGATGCTCCTGTTTTAACCTGGGCAAGTTATTTCACTTAATTTGCTTTCATTTTCCCCAGCTGTAACAAGGGTCTAAGTGATCCTTTGGGTCCTGTTAAACTCTAACCTTCTAGTCTGAGTCAGATGGTATCTGTTGCAAACAAGTTTTCAGCCTGTATGATCTGAGGACATCCCAAGACACCTCTTTTCCTAGTTTACCTTATCATTTCATCTATTAGAGTCAATCGTTTGGGTTGTGTAAAGAAGATGGCATCCTTGTGTAAGACGAAATAACAAATGTGAAAAGCCATATCTACTCATGTCTGCTTGCCAATGTAATTTCACAAAGCCCCTAACTCTGTGACAACATATGGCTCTCCAGAAAGATACTTTAAAGACAAAACAAAATAGAACACATGGCCCCCACATCTCTTGCCTAATCCAAAATTATTTTTCATAAAAAACTCTAATAAATATAAATACAATTAATAAAAATATATTATGTATTCCAATTTTATTAAATAATTATATTTTTATAATCTATAGCTCACTCTAATACTATTAAATGCATTCTATATATAATCTATAATATCTTATGATAGTTCTAGTAAAATATTATATTAAATACAAAAAAGTCAAAAAAACACAAATACTAATTTAAAAAACACAATCTAAAACATATTTTTCAATAAATAGACAAATATAAATACTAGCCCCATACTCATACTTTACAATTACAATTAAAAATGACCAACTTTCCTAATAAAATGCCTACTTTCCTAAAAAAATGCCTTTCTAACTACACAAAACAATCAACATTAATCTTATAAATACAACCAATTAATTTATAAATGAAATCTTATAAGACAAAATAGCAAGCATTATAACCATATTTACTCATTTCTACTTGCCAACATAATTTCACAAAACTCTATGACAACACAGAACTCTCAAAAAAAAAAATACTTTAAAGACAAAACAAAACAAATACTTAACCTCCTACATCTTTTACCTAAATCATTATATTCCTTAAAAAAAATAACCTTAGTTCTTGTCTTTTCCTACACATAAAATAACAACTAACAAAAATAATAATTATACTTCCAT
Source organism: Mirza zaza (assembly GCA_008750895.1). Lineage (NCBI taxonomy): Eukaryota > Metazoa > Chordata > Mammalia > Primates > Cheirogaleidae > Mirza > Mirza zaza. The sequence goes on along the minus strand of VSMD01081293.1, from coordinate 61,955 downwards.
AATGTATAACCAAATATACTCCCAAATATACTCTTACACCCAAACCAAGCCTTAATATAATTCTACTTCAATATAACTTTTTTTTTTTGAAACAGTTTCTCTGTTGCCCAGGCTGGAGTGCAGAGGCCTCATTATAGCTTACTGCAGCCTTGAACTCCTAGCCTCAAGTGACCGTCCCGCCTCAGCCTCCCAAAGTGCTGGGATTACATTACAGACCTGAGCCACCATGCCAGACCAGCCACTGTGCCCAGTCTAATAAAACACCTAAACAAATTTAATATAATTTTACACATACTAAACCTCCGCCACCTATGTATAAACAATAGTCCTAAAATACTGGGCCAAAACAGTCTAACAAAATTTCTTTAAAATACTACTCCCAGACTATAATGATCAGTCTATAGCCTCAATAAGAGTTCTAAATAAAACTAATTGTAATTTAAAAAAAAAACTTAGCTTTTATTTCTTTAGTCAATATTTGTCTCAAGAAAATTCCTGGTGGAGTGGGGCAATCCACTTTGGAAGGCAAACTCTTTAGTAACTCCATTGTCTCAGCCAAATTCCAATCAATTGTTCCTAATATTTGTTTCCCAGCAAATTTTATCTTTATGGCACTTAAAAATGCTGATCTTTAGTACAAGTTAATCATCTCTCATCTTAGAGACATCTTTGTCATTAGAGGATAGAGATGTACATTTTTTCTACCTCCACAAGCACCTAAAAAATAATAGGCTTCAAGAATGTTTAAACATATAAAGGAACAAATAAGCACTGATAAAATAGCACAATATCCCATGGGAGGACATCCTGTTCCCAGCTCCACAGTGGGGAAGGGGATGTCAGGGCAAGATGCTAAAGGAGGACGATGTTCTTTGAACTCAGCACGGTGGCTTTCAAATTCTGAGCATGATTAGTGCCACCTGGACCTCTGGTGATGGCCAAAGGAGACAGAAAGTTGGGTAGAGGGGTGTTTTTCTGCCCCCCTTGCCACCTGCCCGTCTCATCACCCCCTCTTGCTGGCATCAATACAGAGCAGGACATTGGGCAGTCACCAGAAAATACAGGCAGTGCCGGGAACCCAGGAGACACACACACACACACACACACACACTTGAAATTGGATTTTTTTGGGGGGAGCATCTGAAGGGAGACTCGTTTGCACCAACAGGTTCCTGAGGTCTGGGACACATTCAGATGGGCTCATCAGATTAGTAAATAGTCATTTTAGACAATGCTGACCATTTGGTCCCATGGGAAAGAAAATTCTTTCGGTTGTAGGGAAGGAGAAGCTACCAGGGCTACAAAAAGTTCTCCTTGATTTGAGGGCGGAGGGAGAGAGACACTGAGGGAGAAAATCAGGAACTGTGGAAAGCCTAGTCAGTGGTTCTCAAAGTGTGGTCCCAGGACCAGCAGTATCAGCTTCACCTGGGAACTTGGTAGAAATGCAAATCCTGGCCCCCATCCAGGATCTATCGAATCAGAAACTCTGGGGATGGGGTCCAGCAATCTGTGTTTTAACAAGGCTAACTTATGATTGTGATGCAGGTCTAAGTTTGAGAACCAGTGGCTCAGTGGAAGTGAAGGAAATGGGGGGGGGCCTACGAGGTGGGAGAGCCCTGGCAGTGGTACTGCCCATAGTCCTAGGGCAACAGGGGTCCCCCTAGATCCCATTTATGTAACGCCTCTCTAGTTTCTGCCTTGTCCACTGGTGAGGGTGTCCACTGACCTGTACACTACAGCGTAAGGAGCTCAGGGTCACGCCCACCAGAGCAAGACTCCCCTCTAGGCCACGCCTCTCCAAACCATGCCCATTTAGACCATACCCCTTCCAACTTTGCCCCTTTAGACCACACCCCCAGTGCCCACCTGTGATTTCCTGCACAAATGGCCCCAAGCTTGCTTCCCAGGGCCTGCCATGCTAAAGCTGACCGTGGAAACTGACTGCAGAGTTGGGGTCGAAGATTGAGCCCCTGGCAGTGGGGTGGAGTTGGGTAGCCTGGCTGGAGCTTCCACTGCCTTCTTGGCTCTGCCTCAGATGTCAGGTGGCCCTGGGTGCTGTTATGGACATCTACACTGGTGTCTGAGACAAATCACCTGCTCACAATTTTATCTAGAGGCAGCCAAGTTGACCCAATTCAAATTAGCGTCTGACCTGCTAAGAAGAAATTAGGCCATTAGTTCTTTTTCTTTCTTTCTTTCTTTCTTTTTTTTTTTTTTTAAGGCAGAGTCTTACTCTGTTGCCCAGGCTAGAGTGAGTGCCGTGGTGTCAGCCTAGCTCACAGCAACCCCAAACTCCTGGGCTCAAGCAATCCTGCTGCCTCAGCCCCCAAGTAGCTGGGACTACAGGTGTGTGCCACCATGCCCTGCTAATTTTTTCTATGTATTTTTAGTTGGCCAATTAATTTCTTTCTATTTTTAGTAGAGACGGGGTCTCCCTCTTGCTCTGGCTCTTTTCAAACTCCTGACCTTGAGCCATCCTCCCGCCTGGGCCTCCCAGAGTGCTAGGATTATAGGCGTGAGCCACTGCCCCAGCCCATTATTTCTTTTTCAAAGAAATCTCCTAGTCCATGAGAGAAACACCAGAAATTCTATGAAAATTGACTTTGATATACTTGAGAAAGAATAGTTAATATTTTTCTACTCACCTATTTATATACTGTAACTTGAATTGGTCACCATTCTAAGATATGTTTTCTTAAATTGGCTATTTTATGTAGGATTCTGAAATGAGGTCTGAAAACCTAGGTTAATTAGAAAATTAATGTCAGTTGAACTTGAATTTTAGAATAACTTCAAATTCCAAATGAATAAACTTTTCTTTTAGTCAAGAACTAAAAATATTTTTTTCACAACATGACAGCTCTGGAGAATTTTAAATGTATTTGTTAAAAACATCTCCATTTCCAAGAAAATGAGAAAAAGCAAATAACTAAGAGTACCATGGAGGTTTCTAAGATCTGGAAAGTGGGGGAAAATATATTCAAATCTAAGATTTATTATTTCTCTTCAGATTGATCCCAAATAACACCTTTCCCTCCTTAGAAATTCATTTTTAAAATATTTCAAAGTCTACATCTCACTGAATTAATATAATTGTATATAATTTAATGAAATGAAAGTAGAAACAAGATTATGTTAACCCGTACCAGAGCACACACAATATCCTTCAAGGTGACTAGACACAGAGACTTAAAACACACATAATTTCCATTTAAGAACTAATGATTAAAGTTAAAAAGTTGTCTCGTTTCAAATGAGGAAATCCATTATATTCATCTCCAGTGGCAAGGGGTTATTATTATATTGTAATTATGTTTTATATTGGCTCCATATTTTAGCCAGAGTTGCTAAAGAGCAGAAAAAAATAATTATAGCAAGCAATTCCATGAAGTGTACCTTGCAAAAAGTAAAACTCAACGGAGAAGCCCTCTACGAGTATGTGCTTGCAGGTTGGCACACAGGGTTGGGGGCATAGGACATGCTTAAATATATGTATTTCACAGGAATAGTTGGCTGATTTCTAAGTCACCTGCAAGCTTTGAAGTTATTTTCATACGATTTTATAAGACTTACTCAACAGTTTTGAGCGACCCAGTGAGTAGCGTTAAGCATTAAAACACAATAATGGGCCGGGTGCGGTGGCTCACGCCTGTAATCCTAGCACTCTGGAAGGCCAAGGTGGGCAGATTGCTTGAGCTCATGAGTTCGAAACCAGCCTAACCAAGAGTGAGACCCCATCTCTACTATAAAAATAGAAAGAAATTAATTGGCAAACTAATATATATAGAAAAAATTAGCCGGGCATGGTGGCGCATGCCTGTAGTCCCAGCTACTCGGGAGGCTGAGGCAGCAGGATCGCTTGAGCCCAGGAGTTTGAGGTTGCTGTGAGCTAGGCTGACACCACGGCACTCACTCTAGCCTGGGCAACAATGCGAGACTGTCTCAAAAAAAAAAATAAAAAAAAACCCACAATAATGTCATTTGTACATTTCAAAGATAGCCTTTCTAAAAATCTGGTTCTTGATTCCATGCTCATATAGCATAGAATTTGTTTTTCGGGCCACAGTGCCTTCAGTGGAAATTGTACATTGTTAAAGTGATTTACCTGAGAGATGCTGCCCAGTTTGGTAAGAAAAACATTGACTGAATGTTTATAAACTTGCTCACCTTATTGAAGTTCTAATCTGTTACAGAATGGTTGGTAAGTTCAGAAAAGCACCAGTTTTATCTTCTACTTAGTGAGCCCCACGTGCGCAGCTTTACTCTGTAGATAGATATGCATCTAGAAGCTTCAGGTTTAACACACTAGTCCACAGACTTTATTTTGTATATTATGCTTTTGTATTATATTATGTTTATATGAGCCACACTGACGTTCTGGAAAGAAGGGTTAAGAGAGCAAATAAAATTCTAAAGCACTATAAGGAAGGGCCAGGCACAGTGGCTCACGCCTGTAATCCTAGCACTCTGGGATGCCGAGGCGGGTGGATCACTGAAGGTCAGGAGTTTGAAACCAGCCTGAGCAAGAATGAGACCCCATCTCTACTAAATTTAGAAAGACATTAATCGGCCAACTAAAAATATATAGAAAAAATTAGCCGGGCATGGTGGCGCATGCCTGTAGTCCCAGCTACTCAGGAGGCTGAGGCAGAAGGATCACTTGAGCCCAGGAGTTTGAGGTCACTGTGAGCTAGGCTGACACCGCGGCACTCTGGCCAGGGCAACAGAGTGAAACTCTGTCTCAAAACAAAACAAAACAAAACTATAAGGAAAGGACTCATTTAATTCCTAGAACCCAAAATGCATTATGTTGGCACTTCAGAGAGTAAAAGATTGGTCAGACTTCTTTGCTGTGCCCTCTGCAGGGCAGCTTCCTTCTTTAAAAGAAAGCCTCATTTAACTCTTAGTAGATGGAAAGCACAAATGTGCCTTTCTGTCATTTCCAGTCATCGGTTCATCTTTTACATAATAGTTATTCAAATATTCAAAAACTGTTGTCAGGGCCTTTCTGAGTTTTAATTTCCACCTTTCTTGTTTGATCTCTAGATCAGGTAGGGTTAGCCAGAGAAACAGGACCATAAGAATTTACATATGAAGATATTTATTTCAATAAATTTATTTATGCAGTTGTGGGGATGGTAAGTCTGAAATCTGTAGGGCAGTCCAGAAGTCTGATGCTGCAATCTTTTTTTTTTTTCTTTTTCTTTTTTGAGACAGTGTCTTGCTTTGTTGCCCAGGCTAGAGTGAGCGCCGTGGCACCAGCCTAGCTCACAGCAACCTCAAATTCCTGGGCTCAAGCAATCCTGCTGCCTCAGCCTCCCAAGTAGCTGGGACTATAGGCATGTGCCACTATGCCCGGCTAATTTTTTCTATATATATATTAGTTGGCCAATTAATTTCTTTATATTTATAGTAGAGACGGGGTCTCGCTCTTGCTCAGGCTGGTTTCGAACTCCTGACCTTGAGCGATCCGCCCGCCTCGGCCTCCCAGAGAGCTAGGATTACAGGCCTGAGCCACCTCGCCCGGCCTGATGCTGCAAACTTGAGGCAGAATTTATTCTTCCTCAGGAAAACCTCAGCTCTGCCCTTAACGTCTTTCAATTGATTAGATGAGGTGCCCCCCCACATCCCAAATTACCAAAGATCAACTCTTTTAAAGTCAACTGATCACAGATATTAACCATATCTGCAAAACACCTTCATAGCAACACATAGATTAGTGTTTAACTTAATAACTGGGCACTGTCACCTAGCAAAGCTGACACATAAAGTAACCATCACAATCTCCTTTGCTATTCTATCTGCTCTCACTTAGATGTTCCCTAGTTTGTCAATACTCCTGTGAATATCAGAAGAACAAATCTAGAACCATTTCTCCAGATTCAATTTAACAGGACAGAGGTCAGTGTGTCTATCACCTTTCTTTTTCTGGCCTCAGTGTTTCTATTTAATACTGATATAACCTAATCCAAGTAGTTCAAAAGATGGATTAGACATTTGCTATAAGGTTGAGTGAACTAAAATCTCTGGGACTTTTCCACTTGAACTGCTTTTGAGCTAGTCTCTCTTATTCCACAAGTAAGGGGAAAGGAATTAATGTGTTGATCTGTCATGGCTCAAATGTCAACAAGGTTAAGTATATAGTTAAACTTTATGAGCATGTGAGCAACTTGTCCTAGTATGAGTTATAGTTGGGCTTATAGCATATCAGAATGGAGTGAGGTCCTAAAGATCTTGACTTCCCTTTGACTGCAACTGTCTCTAGAGTAACTCTAGTGACTAAAAACTTCCTATATCTTGAATATGAATTGATAGCCAATTTCATCTTTGAAAAGCTAACTGTGAATAATTACAAAATTAAGTATCCCTTTTATTTGTATCTTCATTTTACATACTTGCAGAGGGCCCACATGCCTCTGGTTACCACGGTCTATTCATCTTCTCCTTGCCACTTGTTACACAGCTATGCTCGTCACCTCTTAATGGATGAGAAAACAGACTCAGAGGTTAAGTTAGTCACTCAAGGTCAGACATTCAATAGGTGGTAGAAAAATCAATACTTGAAATCAGATCTTTTAACAGTACTAAGATCCTGAAATAAACACCCAAATGGACAAAAACTGAACTATGAATGGGCAGGTGGATGAGAAAGTTGGAACAGGGTCTTAAAAATGTGATCGTGGGCACTCTGGAAGGCTGAGGTGGGTGGATCGCTCAAGGTCAGGAGTTTGAAACCAGCCTGAGCAAGAGCGAGACCCCGTCTCTACTAAAAATAGAAAGAAATTAATTGACCAACTAAAAATATATAGAAAAAATTAGCCGGGCATGGTGGCGCATGCCTGTAGTCCCAGCTACTCGGGAGGCTGAGGCAGAAGGATCTCTTGAGCCCAGGAGTTTGAGGTTGCAGTGAGCTAGGCTGACGCCAAGGCACTCTAGCCCAGGCAACAGAGTGAGACTCTGTTTCAAAAAAGAAAAAAAATGTGATTGTAAGCTAGATTCAAGGAAGCTGGAACAGAAAATGAGGGTGTGAGATTTCCAAAGACTGGATCTGCCACTTCATTCAGGTCCCACGGTACACTTAGCAATTAACACAATATGTGTTAAGCTTGATCCATGTAAGACACTGTGCTCGGGGTTACAAGCAATATAAAGACGTCCAAAGTGAAATCTTTATCCATAAAGCATTTACAATCTAGTTAGGGACACAAATTAAGAAGCTAAATGATCACCACAAGGCATCTATTCATTCCTTTACTCATCTATTTATTTAACAAATATTTGGAATTTCTATGTGCCCTTGTGACAACCATGAGAAAGATATAGGTCATAGTGTGGTGACAGGAAGTATATCCTACAGGGAAGATATACCCTTCTACAGAGAAAGGCCACTTGGAAGATTGACTGGGACCAGAAAATAACTCTTAACCCAAGAGATGAAAATGATGAAACGATGAGGATTGCTAGTAAAATGGGCCAAACTCTCCTGCCTCCAGTCACAGAAGGTGTTCCTGCAGACATTGTCACACCAGTCCTGTGTGTCTCCAGAGGCAAATGATCACAGGGATGATAACTATACCCAGACCAATTATTTTCGAGAGGATGGTAAATGAAAATGTTAAAGCCCGATATAATCAAAGAGGCAAAATGATGCCAGCAGATGGAAGGTGAGAAGCACCTGGACATGAAATTTATTTATTTATTTATTTATTTTTGAGACAGAGTCTCGAATTATTAATTAATTATTTTTTGTTGCCCAGGCTAGAGTGAGTGCTGTGGCATCAGTCTAGCTCACAGCAACCTCAAACTCCTGGGCTCAAGAGATCCTTCTGCCTCAGCTTCCCGAGTAGCTGGGACTACAGGCATGCACCACCATGCCCGGCTAATTTTTTCTATATATATTAGTTGGCCAATTAATTTCTTTCTATTTATAGTAGAGATGGGGTCTCGCTCTTGCTCAGGTTGGTTTCGAACTCCTGACCTTGAGCAATCCGCCCGCCTCGGCCTCCCAGAGAGCTAGGATTACAGGCCTGAGCCACGGCGCCCGGCCTTGGACATGAAATTATAAGTGAATCCTTGGCTATCTCCCAAGTCAAACATCAAAGTCAAATGCTCTGGATATCACTGGTCCAAGGACATGTTAGACGTGTTACTATAACCCTCTTAGAAAAGGGAATAAACAATAGTAGTGGCAAAGAAATTAGTTTTACTGACTGAAACCTCAAGGGAACTCTCTGGGTATAAATGAAATCTTCCTATTTCAAATATGTGTTATGCATTATTTTCTCTTATCCCTTCTAGCATGACATTATGACAAAAATATTCTTCTATAGTTCTCATAGTCCCAGGATACATACCTTTTAATATTCATCCATGAAAGTAATTACTGACTAGAATCATCAAAGACCGCATGAACTATGGTGCTATGCAATATGATAGATTCAGATGAGAAGTAGGAAGTAAAACGGGGTTCGAGGAAGAAGATACTCTGTGGAATTGGAGCAAGCATTTGTAAAGATGTTTTGAGAGCCAAGTTTTCAAGTTTGGGTAAGATTTGGCCTAGCAAAACTGAGATAAGGTAAGGAATAAAGGGCCCCCTTATTGGCAAGAACACACGAGCAGCCAGAGAGGCTCAAAGGTCAGAAGTGTAGAATTTGTTAGAAACAAAACAAGTCATCTGCTTGGGCTGGTGTGAGGTTCAAAGGGAGGCGAGTAGTGGGAATAGGACTGTAGTCTGTGCTAGCACCAAAGCATGGAGAGAGGCCAGATAAAATGCTCAACGGGGTGACCTGGGCCTTATTCTGTAGACAGTGAAGAGTCATTGAAGGTAATAGGCAATTACGGAGGAAGTAATACGATCAAAACTGTATGTAGGGTGGACGGAAAGGGTGCAAAAGAAGGGAGGGAAATGCTAAGAATGCTGCCAGGATGGTGTTTAATCATCACTCAATGTGTGAATCTTAGGTTCCTGAAGAATGTCCCTTTGGGACTGAGAAGAGAGAATGTACTACCAGGCCAGGTGTCTGCCTGTCATAATCTTTCATTTAATCAATAGCATTTCTTTAACATTTACTTCATTATAAACATGTCTAGAGTTCAAATTTCTTGTTTTCATCAATTTTCTAATGTTTTGTGCTATTTTATATTAGTGGATTTTACTCTGAACTTTCATTGTGGAAGGAAATATAAAATAAGAAAAAAAAACAAATGAAAAACAATAAAACAAAACATAAAAAATAAAAAAGAAACAGTATTTTTCTAAAAAAATAAAATAAAAAATAAAAACATATTAGTGGGTTTATTAGCCAAAGTACTCACAAAATTTCAGTCCAAAAATTGTATTTCATGTTTTTGGAAAATTCTTTCTTATTTTTCCATTAGTTTCCCTTATGCCCAGAACATTTGCTCTGCATTTCTTTACAAAATTGAGAGCTTATTTTAGTTAACTCTGGACATGGACAAATTATATGTCTATATATACCCTTCATTATCTTTTGGCACTTAGGGGAAAGCTCAGGAACAACCGGATTGTGGAAAAGAAATGAAACCTGGTCATGATCAATTTAGGATGTCATCAGAGCCACCACTGTACAACAATTTGAGTTCAAGCAATTGGACAGTTTTTATTGCCTTGTGCAATCTATATCACACAGTCTACACTCTCGTTTCCACGAAGGCCAGCCCCAATTCCATCTCATTTTTTCTCAAACCAGGGCTAATGTTCAGCTGGTATGCACTGGTAACCCACACTGGTTTGGAAATGTTGAACTATTTGCATAATGGTTGGTAAATAGGCACTGTCAAAGCCTTCTCGGCGCCAGCCCTCCACCAAGCCAGCTGTGTCTGCCTGTGCCAGAGGGCTCTTCAAGATTAAGCCAAGGGGTATAGCTTGGCCCAGCAGGTGCCATAAATGACTGTGCCTCAGTCTCACAGATAGCATCTGTGCTCAGCGCCCCTGAAGTTCACCTTGTGACATACTTTGAATGACTCTAACTACTTAAAAGTAACTTTCCTTTCCTGTGTAATTTCATTCCTTGCATCATTCCTTGTATAGTAAGTTCTCACTTAATGGGGTTGATAGGTTCTTGGAAACTGTGACTTTAAGCAAAAAGACCACTAATAAAACTAATTTTATCACAGGCCAATTGATATAAATAAGAGTTAAGTTTCTATAGCATGTTTCTGGTCACAAAAACATCCCCAAACTTCTAAATAAAGACCCAGAACACTTCTAATATTAAACATTGAAATAAATTACAGCTCTATACACATTTTAAAAAGGATAATAAGAACAAGGAAGAGAATTACTTACCTGCTTATTTTAGTTCAGGGCCTCAGGTGGCCAGATCCTATGTCAACAGCTCAGGGCACCACCTTAAGATACCGTCCCATTGCAGGGTGCACGCTCTCAGACTGGGACACTTTAGACATGCCAGTGAACGTCATGTGCACATCTTTGGGACGTGGGAGGAAACCCACACAAACGTGAGGAGAATGTGCAACTTTCATACCGATGGTAGACCCAGCCGGGAATCAGTTTTTGTTTCTCATCAATGTTATAATGAAATAATGTTATTTGAGGACCTGCATGCTATGGTCCACATTAGAAAATGTGCACTCTTTTTATTTATTTATTTATTTATTTTTATTTTAGTGTATTATGGGGGTACAAGTGTTAAGGTTACATATATTGCCCATGCCCCCCTCTACCCCAGAAAATGTGCACTCTCTCTGGAATCTGGGTGCAATGTGACTCTGCCTCTCAGTTTTGTTTCTCTCCAGGTAGACTATTATCTCAACTTTTTCCACATGACAAGAGATGTGGCTGCTGATATTTCCTAAGGGCACAGCCTCAGAGCTTGCAGTCTAAAAGAAAAGAGAGGACTCTCTATCATCTAGCTTCAGTTTGAAAAACAATTACAGAGAAGGATCTGATTGGCTCTGTTCAGGTCACATGCCAATTCTTGGACCAATCACCGTGGCCAGAGGCATGAAGTTTTGTAGTTGTCTTTGCCTAAATCTCATTCTTATCCTGTGGTCATACATCCAACATACTGTCCTTGGCAGGCCTCCAAAATCATAATATTTGGGATGACTAGTAGAGGTGGAGATGAGACTGGTGCTGCTTTTACCATTTAAAAAAGGGCATGGGAGGCCGAGGCAGGCGGATTGCTCAAGGTCGGGAGTTCAAAACCAGCCTGAGTGAGACCCTGTCTCTACTAAAAACAGAAAGAAATTAATTAACCAACTAAAAATATATATATACAAAAAATTAGCCGGGCATGGTGGTGCATGCTTGTAGTCCCAGCTACTCAGAAGGCTGAAGCAGTAGGATCATTTGAGCCCAGGAGATTGAGGCTGCTGTGAGCTAGGCTGACGCCAGGGCACTCATTCTAGCCTGGGCAACAAAGTGAGACTCTGTCTCAAAAAAAAAAAAAAGGGCAAAGAGTGCCAGGAAGACAAAAACAATGAAGGTACCCAACATCCAACTTTCTTTTTTTTCTTTTTTTTTTTTTTGAGACAGAGTCTCACTCTGTTGCCTGGGCTAGAGTGCCATGGTATTAGCCTAGCTCACAGCAACCTCAAACTCCTGGGCTCAAGCAATCCTTCTGCCTCAGCCTCCCAAGTAGCTGGGACTACAGGCACGCACCACCATGCCCAGCTAATTTTTTCTATATATTTTTAGTTGGCCAATTAATTTCTTTCTATTTTTAGTAGAGACAGGGTCTCGCTCTTGCTCAGGCTGGTCTCGAAATCCTGAGCTTGAGTGATCTGCCTTCCTCAGCCTCCCAGAGTGCTAGGATTACAGGTGTGAGCCACCGCGCCTGGCCAGATATTCAATTTTCTAAGCAAAGCTAAGCAAGTGTTTTTATTTTTCTTACCAGATTGCAATATATAAACATCTGCTAATTTCAAATTTGTATATAGACCCAATACCTGATTCATTTTGAGTATCAGTTTTATAATAAAATAATGGTAACAAGCATAATGATCAGAAGTTTCTGTAAATCACCTTTCCATGTAAAATTTCGTATATGAAGTTTTCCCATAAATCCCGAAGAGTTTGCCAATTCCTTCTGGGGTTTAATGAGGGCCATATTATGTAATGAATTAAATTCTTTTTTTTTTTTTTTTTTTTGAGACAAAGTCTTTCTCTATTGCCTGGGCTAAAGTGCCATGGCATCAGCCTAGTTTACGGTAACCTCAAACTCCTGTGCTCAGGTGATCCTCCTGCCTCAGCCTCCCAAGTAGCTGGGACTATAGGCACGCACCACCCCTGGCTAATTTTTTTGATTTTTAGTTGCCTAGCTAATTATTTTCTATTTTTAGTAGAGACAGGGTCTCACTCTTACTGAGGCTGGTCTCAAATTCCTGACCTCAAGCTATTTTCCTCCCTCAGCCTCCCAGAGTGCTAGGATTACAGGTGTGTGAGCTACCACACCTCGCCCATTAAATGCATATTTATGGATTATATACCCCATTTTCTTTTTTCTTTTCTTTTCTTTTTTTTTCCTTTAACAAGACAGTCCATTGATAGCTGCTGGAAGAATACACCATATCTGAAGGGGGGATGGGATTACCAAAGATAACGTTGCCCAGATCTTTTTTTGGTTCTGCCGCTTTAGCTTTATAATTATTTTGATTACTTAAATGCAGCTGTCCTGAAAAATATCTTTTTTTTTCCTTCTCCATTTTACACAGATTCATGTTAATAGTCATTTTCCTCTGTCTCATTTGTCCTGAGGTCACAGTGAGTTTTCTAATTTCAGCAATTTCCATAGGGTCTTTGAACATCTGCAAATTCATTCTCAGCCCATTCTCTTACCTTCCACGTTTTCAAAACCTCACACAATTCTTGGATGTAGTAGGTACTTACGAAATATCTGTTTATTAGCTTTGACTCTCTTCTGTTTTCAGGGAACAATTAAATCTTATCATTTTCTTCATTTTTAAACATGAAGTGAGAAAAAAATAGAATACAGAAATAGAAACCATTACCAATACAGCACAAGCATAATTTGGAGGAAAGCTGTTTTAGTATAAAACTGAAACTGAGTGTGCCATGCAGCCTCTTTTATAAGCGGGCTCAACAAATGAGCAGAAACATCAGAGAGCGGTAATAAGCCCCCAGTTTGGATGTTAATCATCTTCCCTTTCATTTACCACTTTCAATTTAATTAAATAATGTATAGAGTTCGAATAATGAGACTTTCATTCAGTCTTTATCTTTGTATTTTAAATGGATTTTTTTAACAACTGCCCTTAAGACCATAAGATTATTTTAAAAACCTTGTGGATTTTTTCAATTTATCTAATGGAGGAATTACAAAGTTACGGAAGAATGTGATTAGAATACCAAGCAGGGAGTAAATGTGCTGGGAAAAGTAAATATTATTTGATCATTTGTTCATTTAAAAAACTTGTGCTGAGTGGTACACACCACAGAAGTAGAGGGATCCAAATTATATTCAGGCCCGGCATAGTGGCTCACGCCTATAATCCCAGCACTTTGGGGGGCCAACGCAGGAGAATCGTTTGAGACCAGGAGTTCAAGACCAGCCTGGGCAACGTAGTGGGACCCTCGTCTCTACAAAAAATTTAAAAATTAGCCAAGTGTGGTGGCATGTGCCGGTAGTCCCAGCCACTCAGGAGGCTGGGTAAGGAGGATCGATTGAGCCCAGGAGTTTGAGGCTGCAATGAGCTATGATCACACCACTGCACTCCCGCCTAGGTGACAGAGAAAGACTCTGTCTCTAAAATAATTTTTTAAACTATACATTTTTTTTATTTTGAGACAGAGTCTCACTCTGTTGCCCAGGCTAGAGTGCCGTGGCATCAGCCTAGCTCACAGCAACCTCAAGCTCCTGAGCTCAAGCAATCCTCCTGCCTCAGCCTCCTGAGTAGCTGGGACTACAGGCATGTGCCACCATGCCCAGCTAATTTTTTCTATATATTTTTAGTTGGCCAATTAATTTCTTTCTATTTTTAGTACAGACGGGGTCTTGCTCTTGCTCAGGCTGGTTTTGAACTCCTGAGCTCAAATGATCTGCCCACCTCGGCTTCCCAGAGTGCTAGGATTACAGGCGTGAGCCACCATGCCTGGCCGTAAAATTATAAATGTTTTAGGCTGGTCTGATGGTAGTGGGTTATCAGAACTTATTAACATTAGTGTCACTAAAGTTGGTATACAACCATCCACTGCTAAATTTGACTGGCAAAAAAATATATAAATGTTTTATACTACTAAAATTTTTACTCCTACGAAGTTATATTAGTAGGACTCCAGTGAATAAAGAGCCTTGAATCCATGACAGGGCTGGAAGGGACTGCAAGGATGCTCCAAGACCTTCATTTTAGAGATAAGGACATTGAAGTGCAAATGAATTGTCTTGTTCAAGGTAGTTGCAAAGCTAGAATCCAATTCTCTTAATCCAGTTCATTATTCATGTCTGTAGAAAATAATTTTTTATACCTTAGATTTTCTGTTTTGTTCAGTAAATTGTGAGGAAATCCAAATCACTTGTAAACTGACTAACCTCAGAATAATGTAAAAACAATATTATACTTGCTGCTTAGTAACCCTTTGTGCTCCTACCCTGACCCATAAAAACCTATCTAATTCATAGTATACCTAGCTTTTCATAGAATTTAAGGGCCATATGACACTATTTTAGATTGGGGGGGGTGGAAAATGGAAGAAAGGAAGAATACGGTCTTTAAGGGACAATAGCATACGAGTGCAGGTGTGGGTGTGGGACATTTCCACCGTGTCTCACTTACGGGAATGCCCCTCCCATTGCCTGCTCCAGGGCAGCAGCGACCTCCAACTCACCCTGTGACCTCTGTGGACAGTGCTGACTCCTCTGGCCCCTGGCGTAACACATCTAGAATACCGGAGATCTGATCAGATCTCTCTAAAGTTTAGAATTCTTCAGGTCCCCCTCCCTGGGAATTAAGAGTAGCATTTCAGTACGTAAGCATTCAAGTTCCTTTGACTTGACGTATGACCCCCTTACCTCCTTGGCTTTCTGTCTTGCCACACGTGTGCACCCATGAGGTTGGCCCTTAAACATGTCGCCCTCTCCAAAATGTGGCGCCTCACCCATCCCCACCACAGCCTATTCTACCTGTCTTCAGAGATGACCTCATGCTAACTCTAATGCTGTCTTCCAACTGCTGAATTCCTTGTTGGGCTCTCCACTGAGTTCCTTTTTTTTTTTTTTTTTTTGAGGGGGTTACAGGGTCCCACTCTATTGCCCAGGCTAGAGTGCAGTAGTATGATCATTGTAAACTCAAACTCCTGAGCTCAAGCTATCCTCCTGCCTCAATGTGATCAGAGGCACATGACAAATATTTCCTTAGTCCCTGTTTTTCTTCACCTTACTTCCTGTAACTCAATCTTCAAGATACAGTTTAACTGTTACTTCCTCCAGGAACCCTTCCCTGATTTCTGCCAGCCAGGCTGAATACCGTCCACTTTTTCTCCCATGGCACTCTGTATAAAACTCTCTCAAGGAATGGAGCCATAACTATTACAGCAAATACTTACCAAGTGTTCACCCAGTATCAAGCACTGGGCTTACTTGCATCAGTTCATGTAGTCCTCACAAAATCCAGATAAGGTAGGTGTGATTATTTTCTGCATTGTACAAGGGAAGAAACTGAGCCCTGGGGAGGCTCAGTCCATTGCCCAAGTGGTGGCTTGGGGCTTTTCAGCCAGGCAGTGTTCTGGAAATCATGCTTTTACCTATTTGACACATTATACACTTACGATGCAATGATAAGCCACGGGCTCATGTCTCAGTCTCCTCTGAAATGTAAGCATCCTCACTCAAAGGTCAACATTGCATTTCTTTGTGTCCCCACCACATAATGCCAGGCAGATAGTTGTTGAACCTCTGTCAAAGCCTCTAAATGCAAATAAGGTCAGCATGGAGAAACGTCCATTGGATTTGGCAATGAGGTTTATTGGCATCTTGGTGAAAATTCATTTTATGGAGTGAGATTCTATTTGCATGATCTTCACTTTAGTCCTAGCAAATAGGAAACAATCCATAAATATGGTTTAATGAATAAATTGCAATGGGTTGAGGAGAAAATGTGAGGCGAGGACATGAAGATTATTTTCTCAGGAAGCTTGGCTAAGAAGGAAGAGCTGGGTGGTGGTGAAAAGAAGCTGCCGGAACATGGAAGAGTTTGTGGGTGTAAAGGGGATGTTGTTTTTAGTTAATTCACTGGCTTTAAGAGATATTGCAAGAACATCATGTTTAATATGCTAAGAGACAGTAGGCTAGAGAGAGGGAGAGAGACAAATTAAAAACACCGGAAAAGGGAATTTTTTTGAGGAGACAAGGGAGAACGTTTCCAAAGCTCCATGGATTCGCTGAGGACAGGAGGTTCAGGTTCCTTCCCCAGCAATTAGTCCAGATATGCTATTTTCTCTGAATCTTACTTTCCAATCAATCCAAAACTAGATGATACACACTGTGCCTTAGAGATAGTACCTGAAATAATTCTCTCCTACTTCCTCTTTTTGTTTCTAATTTTCAAAATCTAGAAAAGACTAATTCAAAGAAAAAGGATCAGTCCCACAACTTAAAGGAATGACAAAAACTTCACCTCCATTTCAAAAGGAAGATTTGTGTTAGTGAATTCCTCCGAGCTTTAGCCATGGAACTCTTGCTTTAGGGTGGGATGGGGTTGTGCCCCAAGGAGGAGGAAGACAGGAGGACATAGGGGACTGGGCCAGAAGGACAGAGAGGGACTGGGTCCTCTGAAGAGATGGAGCTGGGGGTGCTGCCTGCTGGGAACAGCAACACAGAAAGGGGGAGAGAGGTGTGTCCCCTCTCCTTCCTCTCTCTTCCCCAACCCCCAGACTAGCCTGGAGAAACGAGTTTAGAACCCGACAATCTGGAACAGGATGCCAGTACGCTGGCCAAGGCTGAGAGGCAAGGACTGGGAAACCCCAAGGGCAATGACGTGGAAGGATGGGGAATTCCAAGAGCCACTCAGTCTTCCCAAGGTGCCTGCTCTGGGATAGGGGTTGCAGTGTGAGGGAAGTCATTAAATAGAGCATGTATATTACCTTGATAGAGAATGTTAGCAAAGCATGTTGAGATCCACAAATAAATAAATATAGTCACTTTCAAAAGTAATCAAGCAATTCCTACTTTTATTGCCTATATTATTTGTAAGACCATATACTATTCTTTGGGGAGTTATTTTTAAAAAGAAGAAAAAGCCTAAGAAGCTATCTTTACTCATGCAGTCCAGTTGGGAAAACGACGTGGTTATAATAACAGGACCAGTTAGCCAAAAACTTCCGTGGTTTTGTGTAAGCAATAAACACTACAGACCTTCAGAGAAAACAAAGTTATACTGACCACATGAAATAGATGGGGCGAAGAAAGCAGATTAATGTTACTGCCTATTCTAGTGCTTATATTTTAGGAGACATGCTCTGAAGCAGCCGTTGGCACTACTGTGAGAGGCATTTGGTTCCAAGAGCCTTTTCCTGAATGGCATTCATGTCATAACTAACCTGCTAATAGACACCTTTTAGAAAACAAGAAGGTATGCAGGTCCCTTTTTATAATTCATTGAATTATCCAAGTAATTTCACTCGAAAACTGGGTTGTTTATATCTGAATTGAAAGTTAATGTAGTGTCATATAAACAAAGTGCGTTTTCTATAATAAAAAGATGCGTCTTTGGAAATTGCAGATGTTGCATCCAACTTCACATTCCCTTGGCGTTTGAGAGACAGCTCCTCACCCCACAGAAGAAAGGGGAAAAGAGAGAAGCAGGAACTGCCATCTGAGTTCACATATAAGTGCCTGAACGCTCCATAACTTTTCTGCATCAGTTGATACCATTATCAGCTAAACGATTTTAAACGAAGAGTAGTATCTGTTTGCTATTACATAAAAGGAAGAAACCACAAGTGGAAAATCCCTAGAAGCTAGCCAATCTCTTTAATCACATCTGGCAATTTTCTAGTCTGAGAGGGATTATTGCTTCTGGAGAGCATTTTTTTTTTTTTTCAAATGAAGAAATTAATAAAACCAGGGCAGACTGGATTTAGCAAAGAATTTGGCTTAATATTTTATTTACCCACTGTTCACTCAGACTGTAGGCTTCAAAGAAGAGCCTTGCTTTGTCACCCCCGTGTCTACGCAGGTAGCTGCTTGCACAGGAGTCTGGTGCGGTCTGGAGGGCAGGCTCCTCTAAAGCTCAGGTGAGGGAATTCTTGATTTGTTCAGAATAAGGAGGATCTCTCTCGCCCCAGTCTATGTTTGTTTACAAAGCTCTTCGCAAACAGTTGTGTAGCTCTGAATAAAACCGGGGCCCAGGTGGCGGAGGAGCCCGGGCTGCCGCTGCATCCGGGCATTCACTTCTCTCAGGCGCACAGCTGCTGCCTCCCGGCCGGCCGGCCATTGTTACCGGTCTCTGAGGGGCTCCCAGAGCCGCTGGCAGCCAGGTACTCCCTCCAGCGAGGCGGTTCACCGCCTGAGGGAACACAATGGGCCAGTTGTAGCTTGAATTCCCTCAGGGACCGAGGGACGGTTTCTCCACTCAGCCCTGGTGGAGGGCACCTTGCCTCCCGCCGAGGCCAGAGCGCCTGTGCATTCGCTCACAGACCAGCCGCTCGCTGCAGTTCGAGTAAACATCATAAACCCCGTCCTTAATTGGGCCTATAAAAGCCCCTGGTGAGGCTGCAGGGCTAGTGAAAAGTGTGAAGGAGTCACAGGGAAGGGACATATTGAAGCCAGCATGAAGACAGCCAGAGGAGATAAAACATTTCAAGACAAAGCGTGCAATAAAAAGCACCAATAGTCCTGTTAGAAAATCTGTTGCTATATCCATTTTTGTAACACCTTTTCCCTGGTGCTTCTGGAGAAAGAATATTTTTCCGCGTCCCTTGATGCATTCTCTGTGCAAAGAAAGAGTATCTAATGGTATCCTTGCTCGTACTGTTTAAAATTGAACACCCCCACCCCCAAGGATCCTGATCATCAGTCTGCTTTATTTCTCCCCTTACATATTATAGTCTGTTTATTTATTTGTTTTATTTATTTAGTTATTTTTTTGAGACAGAATCTCACTTTGTTGCCCAGGCTAGAGTGAGAGCCCTGGCGTCAGCCTAGCTCATAGCAACCCCAATCTCTTGGGCTCAAGAGATCCTACTGCCTCAGCCTCCCGAGTAGCTGGGACTACAAGCATGTGCCACCAGGCCTGGCTAATTTTTCTGTGTATTTTTAGTCGGCCAATTAATTTCTTTCTATTCTAGTAGAGACGGGGGTCTCACTCTTGCTCAGGCTGGTTTTGAACTCCTGACCTCGAGCCATCCTCCTGCCTCGGCCTCTTAGAGTGCTAGGATTACAGGCGTGAGCCACCACGCCTGGCCTGAAGATAAATCAATTTAAATCCAGTTCATAGTAACCCTGAAGTTAAATCTACTTGACAAAAGAGACACTAAAAGTAAACCAGAGTAAAAAGATTGATTTTAAACTATAAGATTGGAAACAAAGCAGGAATGATTATCAAACTTCAACCCCAAAACTGTCTGAATAAGAATAATAAAAGAATTTTCTATCTGTAATGAAATTGAATACCCTTTAGAGTGATCAAAAACACATTTGGTACTAACATCAAGAAGAGTCTATTGTAGTCTCTCTAGTGTTTTGTTTAGACTTCCATTAATGAATCAAATAAACACTTTTGAATACACCTACTGATATGGTTATGGGACCCGCAGTGCAAGAAATATTGATGGAAACTGCCAAATCTTAACATTAGGATAGTGACCTCAAAAAGATATTCTAAATGGCTATTGAAAATAGTGCGTATAAATAAAGCAATGAAAAGACACATATGTAACCAAAGAAATAAATGATGATCTAAAATGCTTAAAGAGTCTTATAAATGTTGAAATAAATTATTCTTTAAAAAATAAAAGGACAGGAGTTTGTGAAAAGAGGAAAAATAAAACACCCAACATATTAGCAATGGATACAATTTCTATTTTGCCTGTTAGTTTCTTGCTTTGTCTATAGTACATATATTTTTACATTTATAATTATAGCTATTGAACAATTCTGTACTTGACTTTTTTCATATAATTATGTTCTAAGCATTTTCCATATTTCCACGGAGTCTTCATAATAGCTATTTTTAGTGATGGCATAATATTCCATCAAGTAATGTAACAAATTGCTTAAACATTCTTTTGCTATTGCAATTTTCATTTATTCTCAGTGTATTTTTAAAAATTTAATTGGAGCATTACTAACTAAAATTTAGTACTGCATAATTTTATTTCTTTATCCTTTTAGTATATGCTAATTTCACTAATTGGTTAAATATAAAAGAATCCTCAGGAGTTTGAAAGGATATAGAAATAACACATTAAATCAAAATACATTTCAAGCACTCATGACCATATTAAGTCTTATAGAGATCCAGCATTCTAACTCCATGTTAGAAATCGCATGCATGGCCGGGTGCGGTGGCTCACGCCTGTAATCCTAGCACTCTGGGAGGCCAAGGCTGGCAGATTGCTCGAGGTCAGGAGTTCAAAACCATCCTGAGCAAGAGCGAGACCCTGTCTCTACTATAAATAGAAAGAAATTAATTGGCCAACTAACATATAGAAAATTAGCCGGGCATGGTGGCACATCCCTGTGTAGTCCCAGCTACTTGGGAGGCTGAGGCAGAAGGATTGCTTGAGCCCAGGAGATTGAGGTTGCTGTGAGCTAGGCTGACACCATGGCACTCACTCTAGCCTGGGCAATAAAGTGAGACTCTGTCTCAAAGAAAAAAAAAAGGAATCGCATGCAGTAAACTTGGGATTCAAAGTGCCTTGGTCCATAACAGTTGTGTGCCTTAGGGAAATGTACTTTACTTTTTGTGCCTCTTTTTTCCCATGTATAAAATGGGATTGATGATAGTACCTATCTTGTATAACTATTCTGACGATTAAACAGTAATATACCAAACACTTAAAACAATGCTTTTCATTTTTGAAGTGCTATGTAAATATCATCTCTTTTAATAACAGAATAGCTTTTTTCTTTTTTCTTGAGACAGAGTTTACTCTGTCACCCCAGTTAGAGTACAGTGGTATCATTATAGCTCACAGCAACCTCAAACTCCTGACCTCAAGTGATCCTCCTGCTTCAGCCTCCCAAGTAGCTGGGAGTATAGGCGTGCACCACCAACCCTGGCTAATTTTTCTGTTTTTTTACAGAGACACGGTCTCACTCTTGCTGAAGCTGGTCTCGAACTTCTGACCTCAAGTGATCCTCCTGCCTAGGCCTCCCACAGTGCTAGGATTACAGGTTTGAGCTACCATGACTGGCCTAGAATAGCTTTATATCTTTTTTGTACTTTATAGGAATTTAACATGCAAGCAAGACAAGTGGTGAGTTTTAGAACTTTAAAGACAAACTTAAGGCAGGGCATGGTGGCTCATGTCTATAATCCTAGTACTCTGGGAGGCCGAAGCAGGTGGTTTGCTCAAGGTCAGGAGTTTGAGACCAGCCTGAACAAGATCGAGACCCTGTCTCTACTAAAAATAGAAAGAAATTATATGGAAAACTAAAAATATATATATAGAAAAAAAAAAGGCCGGGCGCAGTGGCTCATGCCTATAATCCTAACAATCTGGGAGGCCAAGGTGGGCGGATTGCTCGAGGTTAGGAGTTCGAAACCAGCTTGAGCGAGACCCCGTCTCTACTAAAAATAGAAAGAAATTAATTGACCGACTAAAAATATATATACAAAAAATGAGCTGGGCATGGTGGCGAATGCCTGTAGTCCCAGCTACACGGGAGGCTGAGGCAGTAGGATCGCTTGAGCCCAGGAGTTCGAGGTTGCTGTTAGCTGGGCTGATGCCATGGCACTCTAGCCCAGGAAACAGAGCCAGACTCTGTCTGAAAAAAAAAACAAAAAAAACCAACCTAATTCCTTAGCCAGAAGCAATTTCTTTTGTAATCAAGTCTTTGCACTAGGGAATATGGATTAATTTGCTTAGCAACAATTAGGTTCTAAGTCATGGGGTTGGTATTTCCTTATAAGAATAGCTAGCAGTTCACCTTAGAAATGTGTGAACTTACTCTGTCAGTATAATCATGAAGTAATGGTTGAAGTAAAATAGTCACCAACTATTGGGCACCAAATATGAACCAGGCAAAGTACTTAGACATTTAAAAACATTGTAAAATCTTCACAACCTGGGAGGAAATATTATTACCCCAGTTTTAACAATGAGGAGACAGACTCCGCAAGATGAAATGAAAAGCCAAATAATACACAATTCTGGAAAAGTGACTAATCAGCATTGACCCATTCGGATGATATTAACCTTGAAAGATAGAGAGGTTGTGCGACTGCATTCTCCTTTCATGAGTATCCATCCCACCAAATTTCCCACCAAAACCCCATTAAACCTCAGAGGAAGTCAAATGCATTCGTTTTCTCTTTTCCTTTGCACATTGTAGGTACGAAGATGGATCAAGAACCCAATGGTCAGTGTAGACAAACATCAGAGTCCCAGCCTGAAGTACACCGGCCCCTCGGTGATGCACATCCCTCCGGGGGAGCCGGACTTTGAGCCTTCCTTGTGTCAAACATGCCTGGGGGACCATGCTTTCCAACGAGGGGTCCTCCCTCAGGAGAAGGAGTCGTGTTCATGGGAAACCCAATCCGCGTGTGAAGTAAGTCCATTTTTGCTCTGGGCCCATTCCTAGAAAAATTCTAGGCCTTTGTTTTTCTTGTATTCATGCCATAATATGCCCCCCAAAAACATTTTGGCACATTTATGAAGCTTCTGAGGAGGATATAGAACTGTGGCCTTTGTCAGCTCATTATATTAATTGTTTAAAATAAGCTTTATATTTTAGAGCAGCTTTAGGTTCACAGTAATATTGAGCACAAGGTAAAGAGATTCCCCATATACCCCTGTCCCCACACTTGCACAGCCTCCTTCATTATCAACGTCTCCCAGCAGAGAGGTACATTTGTTGTAATCAATGAACCTACACCAACACTTCATTATTACCCAAAGTCCTTAGTTTACATTAGAGTTCCCTCTTGGTGTTGTACGTTCTATGGGTTTGGACAAATGTGTAATGAATGACATGCATCCACCATTAAAACATCATACAGAGCAATTTCACTGCCCTCCCCCTATTCATCCCTTCTTCACCCCAACCCCTGGTAACCACTGATCTTTTTACTGTATCCATAGATGTGCCTTTTCCAGAGTGTCATATAGCTGGAATCGTATAGTATGTTGTACTATTTTTATGCTGGTCCAAGACTGATAAAGCACTGTGTTTGTAAACTAGAAATTCCTCATGAGTTGTTTGATCACAATGCTCAGATGATACCAGAAATAGATTGTAATCATTGTTTACAGATTTGTAGCTACAACTGAAATATTTAGTTCAACGTGAATTTGTTTTTGTTTTTTTTTTTTAAGAGACAGTCTTGCTCTGTTGCCCAGGCTGGAATGCAGTAGAACGATCATAGCTCACTGCAGCCCGCAGCCTCAAACGCCTGGGCTCAACCAATTCTCCCACCTCAGCCTTCCGAGTAGCTGGGACTACAGGCTCATGCCATCATGCCAACTCACTTTTAAATTTTTTTAATTTAAATTTTTTTATTTTTTAGAAACTATTCACTTTTCTGAACATTTTTTAATTTTTTTGTAGAGATAAGGTCTCCCTGTTATCCAGGTTGGTCTTGAACTCCTGGCCTCCAGGAATCCTCTCCCATTGGCCTCCCACAGTGCTGGGATTACAAGTGTGAGCCAATGCTCTTGGCCTAGTTCAACATGATTTCACCCTTTCACAGAGCATTGTATCAACTTTTCATTAATTTTACCAAGTTCATATGTACTCATATTTTTACTAAGGCTTATTTTTCCCTGCTACTCCAAGAGTTGTTAATCTTACAGGTTCTAAGATTTCAAAAATTTAAGGTTGTATTTTTAACTTATAACTTAACTAGGCTCATATTTATTTTGAATTTTTAAACCATTAGATAAAATTCTTATGTTATTTTTATTACCATGATACTGACATAAAAATACATTTAGAAGATAGAACATGTTATTACAAAGTATAATTAATTATAAATCATCTTCCAATATATTATTTCAAGTCAGTGCATCATAAGATGATATATGTCAATAACCACCCATTCTCTTTTTTAAAACAAGGTAAGTGTTTTCCAGAAATAAAGGAATAATTTTAGTTGCTAAAAGAAAAGCTTGAAAACATTGAATCTGAGT
Source organism: Mirza zaza (assembly GCA_008750895.1). Classification (NCBI taxonomy): domain Eukaryota; kingdom Metazoa; phylum Chordata; class Mammalia; order Primates; family Cheirogaleidae; genus Mirza; species Mirza zaza. The sequence goes on along the minus strand of VSMD01081293.1, from coordinate 37,660 downwards.
TCCTTTGAACTATGGGATATCATGCAATTTCTCTGAATCTGTTTTCTCATGGAAAAGGAATACTTATCTATTATTTTCTAGGGTTATTGGAAAGATCAAATGAGATAACAGATATGGAACATTTCATCATCTATAGTGTGCCATGCAAACATAAATCTTTATTACTTATATGTTCTTATTTACATGTTAGCTGAGCCTGTGAGTTGCAACGCTATATTAGACTTCCTTGACTGGGTTAGCACTTTGCCAATCTGTGAACATTTATCATGGCGCATTTGTTTTTCAGCCAGATGCTGGTTCAACTCTAGGTTGGTCATAAAAGGCAATAAATAGATTCTAAATGTAAGAGTTGGCCAGTTTTTTATGTAAAGAGCCATATAATAAATATTTCAGGCTTTGCAGATAATATGGTCTCTGTCACTTTTATTTAGCTCTTCCCTTGTAGGGATAGTAGCCATAAATAATATGTAAATGAATGGGCTTGTCTGCATTTGAATAAAACTTTTATTTACAGAAACTTGTGGCCATAGTTTGTGGACTTTTAGACTCTTAAAGTCTAAAAGAGTTTGCCAATTTCTTAGAGTCTAAAGAACTATTTATGACTTAGAGGCGGGGAGAGGGCTCTACACATTCTATACAGAGCACAAATGCCTAGTGCTAAATGTTTACTTGAGAGCCTCCTCTATGTCCCATTTGATAGGAGCTGGGGATAGATTAGTGAATAAATGGAATTCCGCACAAGAGGAAACAATAAACAAAGAGCTGGAAAGAATTCAAAGTGACATTGTGATTCATCCTTTTACTTCACCTGAGATAACAGGTAAATCATTTCCCAATTTACAGTGAATTACCTGGTTCTCCAACTTTGCTGGTTTTTTGTTAAGGTCATCACAAATCAAGAAGACGTATTTCAATAACTAAAAAAAAAATTTATATTTTGCATTCCTGTAGGAATTAAATGATAAAATAATGCCTTCAAAAAGCAACTCTGTCTGGGAGGCTGAGGAGGGAGGATCACTCAAGGTCAGGAATTCTAAACCAGCCTGAGCAAGAGTGAGACCCCGTCTCTACTATAAATAGAAAGAAATTAATTGGCCAATGAAAAATATATAGAAAAAAATTAGCCAGGCATGGTGGTGCATGCCTGTAGTCCCAGCTACTCGGGAGGCTGAGGCAGGAGGATCACCTGAGCCCAGGAATTTGAGGTTCCTGTGAGGTAGGTTGCCACCATGGCACTCTAGCCCAGCAACAGAGTGAGACTCCGTCTCAAAAAAAAAAGCAACTCTGTCCTTTTAAAAAGGAGGTGCATGGCCCAAAGGTGGAGAGGCTGTGAGGTGCAGAGGCCTGGGAGTAAAGAGCCCAAGTTGTTCTCCTGATGTACATGATGATGATTTGTTTTAGACAAATCATCAATCCATCCCTCCCTTTCAATGTTCCCTCCTGTAAAAACTGAGATAATACATGCTTGCTGTCAAGTTTCTTTCCAGGATTTTTTCAGTAGTTTGCAGATGAGATGGGATTTTTTAAAATCTTTTGTACATGTAAATCTATGTGTAGTGTGCTGGAGTCAGATGACCCATATTCTCCTGCCAGTTCGGCCACAGGTCAATGGATGAACTTTGGCAACGCAAAAACCTCTGGAACATCATATGATGGGCCTAAATTAATTAACTCTAACGCCCTTTTTAGTCTGAGATCCTATGGTTGGAATTTGATGACCTGTAAATGAAAATAAACTCTGTAGCTGATGTGTACAGGTAAAATATAGAAAATGAGGTGAGAATGTTTTAAATAAAATAAGAAAACAAATAAAGAGCAAGTCCTTTACAAATAATTCTGGGGTTTTTCTCCAACTTTAAAACTAGTACATTCTAAATGCTACCTTTAATGGCCACAAATCACTAAGAGTTATATTGTGCTTCGTTCATGCCAGGCCTTGTCAATAGCCTGGTTAGTGGCCTTTAAACATGTTTTTCCCACAGAAGAAACTAGGGTATTCATGTTGCCAATAAATCACCCCAAAGAATAGCAATATTGTGATGTCACTGGGAGTGCTGTCTAAAATGGACTGTTTATAAATTAAACAGATCTTTCTGGGAATGGTATGGGAAAGATGATAACATAGAGCTGTGTAAGCTGTTATTAAATAATGCATGCTAGTGGAACACAAGTTATAGCCTGAAGTCAACTTATAGGCCATAAAGAGATGGAATCCATAGTAGTTTTTCAAGGGGTCCATGCTAACTAAACATATTCACAGACTATTCTATACCATATCTCTCACAGCACCAGATCAACTAAGCTGGAAGGAAAGGACAATGTTTTGAAGTGGAGGTGGAGAAGGAAATTTGGTGTTAAGGAAAGCATGGGATTAGATCAAGATGGCAGCCTGACCATATAATGTCATCTCCCCTTTCTGTCTCAAATGACAGAAAACACACACTCATGCACACACACACACACACACAGATTTTAATTTATAATAGTGCTAGAGAACAAGGTATGCCATTGTATGGATAAGGGATAATTAGGAATCTGAAAAACAGAAAGCAGGTAGGATAATCAGGTCGATGTGGAAACCAAAGTCCAAAATGATCACAGCAAAGAACTGCTGCAAAAGCTAGGGACATTGCAAGGTATGTATTCAAAAGGACCCAGGAAATTGGAAAATAAAATTGTTCCAGGCAAAGTCTAATACAAGGAAAATAATTTTAGTGATATAAATACCAGACAAAATATAATGTACGATCCAAAAAAATTGAAAAGGACCAAAGAAAAATATTTCACACTGATGAAAGATATCAAGAAGATAAAACATTCACAAACCTTTATGCACTGAATATAACATGGAAATATTTAAAGCAGCTACTAATAGAAATACAAAGAAAATTTGGCAAATTCATGTTATAGAGGGAAATTTTTATCATACTTCTGGAAATTACAGATTCAAGGACATTGAAAATATGTAAGGATATAGAGAATATTAGTAAAATGATTAACCAAATCTGATTTATGTGGATATTTATATCTAATAAAGAATACATATTATTTTAAGCATACATGGGACAGCTACAAAAGCAAATCAAGCATGAGACCATGAAGCATAGCTCATCAAATTCCAAAATATAGAAATCATGCAGGTCACACTAGCTGATCATAATTTGATAAAATTAGAAACTAAGAACAATATGAGAGCTAGCCACCATCCCAGCCAATCTACCCACCTGGAATTCAGAGTCACCCTTCCTAATAACTCTTGGCTTACATAAACATTTTTTTATAAAAGGAAATTAAAATCTATTTTAAGTGCTTATAACACCACCAGGGAAATGCAGACTGAAACAATGGAGGGGGCCGAGTGTGGTGGCTCACACCTGTAATCCTAGCACTCCAGGAGGCCAAGGCAGGAGAATCACTTGAACTCAGGAATTGGAGACCAGCCTAAGCAAGAGTGAGATCCTGTCTCTACTAAAAATAGAAAAAATTAGCCAGGCATGGTAGCATGCACCTGTAGTCCCAGCTACTTGGAAAGCTGAGGCAGAAAGATTACTTGAGCCCAGGAGTTTGAGGTTCCTATAAGCTAGGCTGATGCCACTACACTCTAGCCTAGGCAACAGAGTGAGACTCTGTCTCAAAAAAAAAAAAAAGAAAAGAAAGAAATAATGGAATCCCTCATTTGTTTTTACTCTATCGGGTTGATAAAGGATGAAAAGATTGCCAATGATACTATGTTGGTAAAAGGATGGACAAAAACGCCGTTGGAAGAGTGTTTGGGCAATGATCCTCTCTTAAAAATTTTAAACCTCATACCTTTTAATTTAGCAAATCCATGTCTCCACATCTATCCTAGATGAATACTTGTTTATGTGATAATGGAGATAGGTACAATACTATCCATTGCAATATCTGACGTGGTAAAAAAAAATGGAAACATCGGTGGATAACAAAATTATACACTCATAGGGAATTACTACTTATGGCATAGCCATACTATGGAATACTATGCAGCAGTTAAAAAGAATGAGATCTGTATGTACTACATATCCCAAAATGTGTTAAGCTAGAAAAGCAAGCTGAAAATGAATATATATACATAGCATTATCACATTTATTTTTTTAAAACTTTGCATTTCTTTTTCCATGTCTGTGTGTGTGTTTGTATATAAATGAAAATAAAAAGATCCAGAAGTGTATATATCAAACTGAAATAGCGATTACCACTTTCCAGGGATTAGAATTGGCTGGTGATGAGGTGAGGTGATTAGTCAAGAAGGACTTTAGCTCTATCTATATTGTTTGAACTGTTCAATACCATATTAATATATATTACCTGTGAGTTTGGGGAAAACACCAGACTCACCAAGAGCCTCGCTTGTAGAAAGCGAATAGCTACAACTCCACCCTATTGGTGGGAAGCCAGGCACCATCACAAGGACAGTTTCACACCATAAGACTGTTTATTCCATCACCACAAAGAAAGGCATTTGGAGAAATATAGAAAAATTAGTCATATTTATGCTTCCACAACATGTTGATTATACCTCTGCCTGTCAGTGAGTTTGCTCTGCCCTGTGTGTTGTTCGTGAGCATGTCCATTTATTCTCTAAGTAACTCGTAATCTTGAATCTAATGTGTTCATTTTCTTATCTCCTCCCACAGCTTTGCTTTAACGTGCCATAAAATTAGTATGCTCTTTCTTTTCTTTGCCTTTATTAGCTAAAATTGAAATTTTGTTCATGCGAATTTTTTTTAACACGAAAAGGAGAGACTAGGACTGAAAACTCTGCAGCCCCTGCTGGCTGTAAGTCCCATGCATTCCAGAGGCACTGCATGCCTCTTAATGATTCTCATTAAGTTTGCCCTCTCATATGGGATAGATTTGGCTGAGTGAGGATTTCCTCAGACTCCAGTCTGTCTTTCCATTGCAGGCAGCTTGAAAGTTGCTTAGTCAGCGACCGAGCGCTGAAGCCCAGGGCACTGTGTGCTGTTTTCAAGGCCCAGTGAAGTCAGACTCCTGTGGAAGGAGCCATACAATTTGGAGAAGTTATTAACCACAGTAGTACAGACAGAAGACTTAACGCTGAGCCCTTGATGTGATTAAATATAAGGCCACTGCCTCTTCCTCCTCCTCAGCAAATTATAAAAGAAAATAATAGAAGGCACTTTTAATTAAGCAGATTCATACAGTTCTGGGTTGGAGCCTGACCTGTATGGTTTGTTCAGCATTTCATTGGCCTTATCCCCATCTGTCAGGCTGCCAAAGCTCAAGAAGGTGCACTGTTACCTTTATATTTCTTCTCAAAATTCTTGAGCTGTTCCTTCAAAGCCCAGGAAGCTTTGAGGAATAGTTTCCACACTGACTGACTTTCATGCTGTCTTGAGTTTTTCTGATCTTTTTTAAAAAGATACTGTAAAAAATATACTTAAATCAGCCAGATGGCTTTATAGATTTCTGGTTTCTTTTAATTTCTATTATAAAAAAAATTTTATGAAGTCTTACAGGGATTAAAATAACAGTGCTTCAAATTGCCCTTTCCCCCTACTTTTCTGCTGTTCGCATTATGGTCCAGATAGGGGTACAGAGCAGTGTCTGGTGATGTCTAAGTTAATTACCCACAATAGTCCTTATTCTTCACCATAATTTTCAACCATGTTATCCTTGCGAAAGCATTCATCAAATGACTAGGCTACCATGGGAAGGACAAGAAAAATACACCTTTCTTTGCTATGTGTACTTGGAATGTGACCAAGTGCATGACATTCTATCCAGAACCAGAAAACCTGAGTTTTATGCCCAGCCTTGCCACTGGCAGGTCATGTGAACTTACACCTGTTACTTGACCTATAAGGCTTACCTGTAAGTTGAGAAGAATAAGAGCACTGCCTGCCTCACAGGGCTGTTGGGAGGGTGGGAACCAAATGAGAGAGCATTTGCAGGCACTGTTTAAAAGAACTGTAATAAGCATTTGAAATATAATTAATTGGCAATTACTCCTAAGGGCAAAAAAAAATTTAAAAAAGCCAAAAAGGCTTTAAAGCAAATAAATCTGTCTGAAGCAAAACAAACATCACGTTTCCAAGTTTTCCTAATTAAAACACAATAATATAATAAAGGATACCACCTGAAAATAATGTCTTGAGAAACATTAAAAATGATTCATTAAATTTCCCTCTTAGGATAGCAAAAATTCCTATAACTACTATAGCTAATATTTATCTGAATACATTATTGTATAATGAGGCAGAATTGGAAGAAAAGATAATTTTATCCCAAAATACTTGGAATTCTGTTCCCTAGAAAGGCATCAATTTTTAAAAAACATATATATATATATATATTCCAGTCAGTGGTATGTAAAATAGAGGAAAAGCTACTGGTTTGTCTTTAAGATTTTCAATATGTTTTTCCTTTGATCTATAGTAATTTGAAATGTCCTCAGTAACTTTCAGTTGGAATAAATCTCTTTGGATGAGAGCCAGAGGAAAGCTAAGTTGTCCTACAGCTTCTGCTATGAGCTATTTGGTTAGCTGAAATTTCCATGTTCAGACTTCGTATGTTTTTTAATACAAACCCACCTGATTTATTATATAAAAATCCTTTCTGACTTCCCCCATGATTAAATAAATTAAATAAGAATTTTTATAACTGTATTTTGGGACATTTAAAAATAATTCCATTTTCTTCACACAGTTTTTAAATTTTTTCATGTGCTCTTTCAGTTTTTCCCTGTGTCCATTTAGTTTGTACATGATTGTTATCATTGTGTGTATCTGATGGTGAGGATGCCTTTTTTTTCATTTAACATTTATTTGACACATTTGTATAACTTAAATTTAATAATTATCATTATGGTTAACATTACATCAAATTGATATTTTATTTAATCATATACCTTTTATTAGCCCTTTCATTTTATTAATTTTTTTTCTCTTTTGGATAAGGCTGCAAATTATGGGGATTTTTCTCAATTTGAATAGCTTTAGGATACATTGAACCTTAGTCTAAATTCCCAGGAATAGAGTGGTTTGAAGATAATAATGGTGCTTGTCAAAATACTTACCAGACTAATTTAGAACACATCAAATCAAATGTTACCAACATTACATGAATAAACATATTCCACTAGCACTTCACACTTTGACAGTAGTGGCATGTTTTAATTTTTAAACATTAAATTTTAATTAAAGTTAAGTTAATTTTTAATTTAACTTAGTTAAATGATGCTTCATTGATGTAATATGCATTTCTTTGATTATCAAGAAAGTTAAGGAATTTTTCCATGTTTTAATTTATTACTTGTAATTCCTCACAGGAATTGTTTCTGTCTTTGCCTCTTTATGTATTGGAATTTTGCAATTTTTTTTCATTAATTTAGATGAATTATTTCTATGTAGATTTAAATTCTCTTTTGATCCTATCTGTGGCAAATTTTTTCTTAATCCGAGCCTTGGTTATTAAATTTACAAAAATGAACCAGATCTGTTTGTTGCGTCATTAGATGTTAGTTGAAAGTTAAAATAAGCTCACTCTCTTTTTCCCAAAATGATACTGAGCAGGCCCTGTTCCCAACACAAGGGTTACATGTGAAAGGATTCTAGTATAACTGGCTCTCTGTTCCACATGCACATTTTGTGACTGGCCAGATAGCCTTATAGCCAGGAAGCTGGATCCTTCTCTTGCAGTTCTTTGTTTTTCCCATCCTGTTTCCCCGGGGCTCCTAGAACCAGGAGGTCACCTTCACCTGAGTGCTGCCTTTCTCTTCCAGAAGTGAGGGCCAAGAATCTAGAAAATTCTCCCAGGATTCAGGATATGAAGGAGACAGCATGGACTCTAGTTTACCCTCTTTCCTCTCCAGGCACCAGCCAAACAACTGCTTTGCCTACCACGCCACACATGCTTCTGCTGTATTTAGAGACATGATTTGAGTCACAAAAATTAAATTTTCAAGTCAGGCCTTTGGGGTAAAAGTTTATGCCTGTACTCATAGCCCACTTCATTGTTAATATTTCGTAAGCTCTCCTATGACTTATGTCCCACCAGTCAGTATGCCACGTTCCCAGCAAAGAGTCTGGGAAGGGATAAGGGACCTCATCCAGACCATTTAGGGCATAAAATATTCTAGGAAAACTACTCCCTGTCCTCTCCTGGAAATCTCTAGCCAGTGGTTACACTTATTTTGTTGGCTTTTGTTGTATGTAACCAAATCTTTCCTGCTTCTAATTAAATTTATTCCTTTTAGTAAAACCCTTCCCAGAAACCATATGGCTATTTTCCACTAAAATAATATCCTGTCTTAGTAGTTTTGAGACTTTTAAAACTTTAAAAGAAGACTTTTTACAAACTATTAAAAGTCTATAAGATAGAACAAAATTTGAGGGATAAAGCAAAGTTTAATTGTATGGCAATTGATCTTTTTGTCATTATTTCTCTATTTCCTCAAAGCTTATCATTATATATTTTTTTCTTGGATTGTTTACCAAAATGGCAGAATTTAATTTATCAAGTAACATTCCTATAGTGTAAATTACTCCATAAAGAACAAATTTAACAAAAATATGAAGAATTTTAGGATAATTTCTTAAAACAGTATAATTTAACTCTAAAATTTACCTTTGGGGACCTGAAAAGACTCTTCTTTTAAATCTTCTTAAGAAGAGGGCAACAAAAATGGTTAATATCACCTTGACATTTCTTATTCACATAAAGTAATTTGCTTCTGGTTCCTTCTGCTTACACAGAGTCTTGAATAAACACTGAAGTGTGCTGAAACACACATTTGTCCATGTTGTTCAGGATAAATAAATCTTTCTTTTTCACTTGTCATCTTCTTTTTGACCTAGCAAATAAATCAAACTATTTTTAGGCAAGATCCTAGCAAAACTTAATTTGTATGACATCATCTCTTGAAAGAATCATCACAACCAACAGAAATACACTGATATTATATGAGTGACTCAGCTCTATTCCATAAGAAGATTAAACTTTTCTTATCGACCCTGAGTAGCAGGCAGGGGTATAAGAACATATTAAAACTCTCTTTGAAGGCAAGCCAAATTCTATAGCTTGCTATCTATAATTTTAGTTTACTTTTCCAATGTCCCTCAGCCTTGATAGCTGTAAACACACAAATCTATTTTCAGTTCGCTTTTCTCTTCTACTCTGGTGGTATTCTCTGTTGTGTTCCTTATGAGTTGATTTTAAAATGACCATTTCAGAAGATTCACCTAGATTTCTATGTGACAAAAAATACAAGAACTCAGCACCTCTAGCTGGGTTCAATGAGTAGCAGAAAGGTGGCTCCCTAGTTAAGTAATAAAAGGAGCAGAGGTCATAGGTCTTTGCAGACTAGAAAATGCTAAATGCATTAACTTGGTGGTACCAAAAAAAAAAAAGAAAGAAAGAAAGAAAGAAATTGATGACAGTTACAGTTCTCTCCTTGGCCTAGAATTGCACGTATCAGCAACCCTGAGTTATTTTTAAAACAAGCAAATCTGACACCAGCATAAAGGTAGACCTTTCAGGTAGTTGACCACCTATGCAATGTGGGAACGAGGGCACCAGAATGCTGAGTCCCCTCCTAGCTCATGACAGAGCCTTGATTTGTTCTCTGAACTGCTGTGTATTGAGAGTTTCTGTTATAGGCTTGGCAGTGAGCACCGCACGCAGTGCTTCCAGGAGATGAGAAAATACTGACAAGTAACCAGGTGGTTGTAATACACTATGGCATGTGCTACAAGAGGGAAAGGTATAGGCTGCACATAAGAGGGATGGCCCACTATTTGGGGGCCAGTGAAGGCTTCTCACACATTAGAAATCTAAGCACAAAGGAGAAGGGCGAGCAAATTGGTGAGGTAAGGAAGGGCGGGGAAGAGAAGCCCAGACAGATGGGACAAATAATTAAAGGCCTGAAGGCCTGGAATGGTGTAATAGATTTGGAGCAAGGAAAATGTGTCTCAACTGGGAAACAGTTCAGATCATTCGGGGTTTTCACTAGGCATTTAAAAATAACTTCTATATTATCTTTAGACAGTGAGAATCCACTTAATGTTTCAATCAAAAAGGTGTATCAGTAGGAATAAAGAATACATGGGTGACAGTTGAATTCCAGAAATTCTTACATTGGAGATTTATGGCTTTGGATTAAGGTTTATGGCTCTGACTCTGTTAAGGATACATATGCTTAAAATTTAATACAATATGTTCAATTCTTCTTCTGCAAAAAGAGATGAGGATTCCAGATTTGGGAAAGGGTACTGTTAATTCAGGAGCTTTCCGTAATGGAATGGGAAAAATGATCAAAAAGAAGAGTATGAAACCATGAACAAAGTTTGTTATTTACAAAGTTTGTCATTATTTAGTGACTGAATAATGGTAAAGGTAAAATTAAGATTTGGGAGAATTGAAAAGCTTCAAAGAGTATAGTAGTTGAAAGGAGAGAGAGTTAAAGAGAGAGAGGAAATACTATGGATAGGAGGCAATTGATGTATTCTGTTTTGTGTTTGAGTTGAGAGATCTTAGTCTCTTAATGAGGCAGAGCCTACCTGGATCAGAGTTAGGGAGTTCTCTCCATTGAGATTAATTGTACATGAGTAAACAAAAAGCTATAAAAAAAAAAAAAAAGGCGAAAGTGAGCAGAGGTTTCAAAGATGGGTCTGCATGTGTGTCATCTGTCTTTGTATGGGAAGATACAATCCTATACGACCCTATATCAATATTGAGTGTGGTTTGAGAGACATTTGCTAGCATTAAAGACTGGATTTGTACTGATCTGTTTATACTTTCTTGCCTAATCTCACTGAAGAATAATAGAACAGATTTTCTTTTTTTCTTTTCTTTTCTTTTCTTTTCTTTTCTTTTCTTTTCTTTTCTTTTCTTTTCTCTTCTCTTCTCTTCTCTTCTCTTCTCTTCTCTTCTCTTCTTTTCTTTTCTTTTCTTTTCTTTTCTTTTCTTTTTTCTTTTCTTTTCTTTTCAGACAGAGTCTTGCTCTGTTGCCCAGGCTAGAATACTGTGGCATCAGCTCTGAAACTCCTGGGCTCAAGCTATCCTCCCACCTCGGCCTCCCAGAGTGCTAGGATTACAGGTGTGAGCCACCGCTTCAGCCTAGAGTAGATTTTCAATAGACTTGGAAGGTTAATCTAGCTGATCTTCCCTGGGCTTGAACAAGGGGCCTTTGACTTTTAACACAGTGCTCTAATCAGCTACACTAATCAGACCCACAAGGAAAAAAAAAAAAAGCTTATTTGAAGAAGTATTTTTTCTGAGTGATTTTAGCCACTGAAGAATGCAAAAGTCCCAATTTTCTTCATAATTGAAACCATAACAGCTGTGAGAACTAGGCTGTTTATCGAAGATGCAAGCAGAAGTCATAGGTTTTATTTCATGGATTAAGTCTAAATGCCGTATGTATTTCACTATGTCTCATAATGGATTGGTAATGGTTATTATGAATGATAATTTTCATTTAGACAAGTCAGAAATACCAAGTAAAGTACAAAAGATGTTTAAAGCAAAAATGGCATGCACTATTTTGCAAGTGCACAGGCTGAAATTATGTATAATTTCAGTGAATGGCATAAATTGTATGACATAGAGTTGGCTGTGGCTTCCATTTTCACAGCAAGGATGGCTTATAAATCAGTGACGTGACTCATGGGTCTCGCCATGGTGCATCAATCTAGCACCTGCTTTCCTAATCAGTCGAGTTACATTCATAGCCAAACACAAATAACCGTACTATTAACCTCATCCACCAAAATTAGTCTTTCAGTATTGAGAGGATGTGTAAGTTCAAGCTAGTAGGGTTCATTTCCTCCTTGTGACATATATCATGCCCTTAATTTATAAAAACGTGCTATTCGTTTCCATTCGGTGCCTCGGGAGTGGTGAATACCATTTTGAGTTCTGTGTTTGCGGCTTTGTGTGGGCCATACATAGGTGAATTTTACAAGAGGCCCCAGCAGCTGTGACTTTGAACTGAGCCACGTGACAAGAAGTAGCAGGCTACCCTAACCTCGTCTCGGGGAAATCCAGGCTTCACAAGTGGCCACACAGGATGTTTTATCAAACAAGGGATTTTCCCACTCTGCACTGGAAGACTTTACTTCCTTCCCCTTCCTCAACTTAACAGTACCAAAGTATCCTCAATACAGTTAATTTACCTTGTCATGGGTGGCTAAAATCAGAACAGCTGTGAGAACTAGGCTGTTTGTCGAAGATGCAAGCAGAAGTGTGTTGGGGGGTGGGGAGTTGGGGACAGAGGATGGGGTAGGGGGAGGAGGAACACTGGGGTATGGAAGGGGTGGTAAGAACAAGTCCCCGTGAATACTCTGTTCAGCCCATCATGTCTCTGGGCATGTTACTTGCTATTACCCAATATTTTAAAAAATAAAAATCACTGGCCCTTATATGTGTCAAGCATGGTTTTGGTGTTAGATCTCAGTTTAGAGCCCAGCTCTGATACTTACCAGCTGTATCCTTGAGTTTTCCATTTATAAAATCAGTAATGACACAAACTTAGCAGGGTTGCTGTGAGGTTTAAATGAATGTGTAAACATTTATTTCATTTCTCTCCACTTTCATCCTACCCTTGCTCTCACCCCAGCTTCTCAAGCCTGAAAGAAATCAAACAAGCCTACACAATGAAAATTATATGGTGATTCTGCACTGCGTAAGGTGTCCAATGTACTACTAACCTTTACCTTGAAATTTGTGTTCATGGGACACCATACTTATTAACCATAAGACTGTGTGTGTCCCATAATCCCAGCTACTGGGGAGGCTAAGGCAGGAGGATTGCTTGAGCCCAGGAGTCTGAGGTTGCTGTGAGCTAGGCTGACGCCACTGCGCCCAGCCCCAGGTGACAGAGCAAGACTCTGTCTCAAAAAAAAAGAAAGAAAAGAAAAGAAAGAAAAACAATTCTACTGGCATTTTATCCCCTTGAACTGCAGCCCTGTCTGGAAGGACAAATTGTCCGCATAATCTCAGGGGAAGGCATCTCAGGCAGGTGTGTCTGTATCTTTAATTCTTGGAGATAGTTACTGCCTGGAAGTCTAAACTACTATGGCCTACAATGTAAATAAAATCATGAGTCCTAGAGTTTTTATGGTTGTTATTTAGAGCTTTATGAAATTTGATGTTATTATTTTAATAGTTAATCTCATCAAGATAATTTTCCTTCACCTGTGTAGAAGAAAATGCAATAGAGTTTAAAAACCACAAATAGCAATTATCTATAGATTGATGAGCCACTACTTGAGCTTTCTGAGAACAAGCCAGGCAGTACAATTCATTAGTGCAGGGTTAATGAATAATGCAGATTGGAAAATCAGTAACAATTTAATTTCTCTAAGGATCATATTTTAAAACTGTAAGTTAAAATGGAAATATTTCCTAATGCCATAATGAATTGTTCTGGTTATACTTTTATCATTTATATTTAATATGCCTCCATCTCAGATAATTTAGAAATAAAACTTAATCATTAGGATATTAAAGGTGGCATACAATCCATATTATTCTCTTATTAATTCCTTATTATTAATTCTATATTTCCTGTACCCAAAGGCAAAAGCTAAATAGGGAAAAGTATTGACAACACTTTTAAGTACTTTTATTTGGAAGACATGAAAATCATTTTTTTGTTTTTTGCCATTAGTTGAAACATCTATTCAGACTATTAGGGTATAATCTAGTTCATACTCAAGGACAAATTACTGTTTTGAAAATTTTAAAAATTCTAAATGTCCAGAGGGCTATAAAGTAACATTGGATAAATTTCACATGTTCGAAACAGCTCTACCACTGGCCAAAATTGTCCATCTTCCTCACTTGTATTCTTTTTTTTTTTTCTCTCTCTCTCTGTTTTTTTGTTTTGTTTTGTTTTTTGTTTTTTGAGACAGAGTCTCGCTTTGTTGCCCTGGTTAGAGTGAGTGCTGTGGCGTTAGCCTAGCTCACAGCAACCTCAAACTCCTGGGCTCAAGCAATCCTGCTGCCTCAGCCTCCCCAGTAGCTGGGACTACAGGCATGTGCCACCATGTCCGGCTAATTTTTTTCTATATATATTAGTAGGCCAATTAATTTCTTTCTATTTTTATAGTAGAGACGGGGTCTCGCTCTTGCTCAGGCTGGTTTCAAACTCCTGACCTCGAGCAATCCGCCCGCCTCAGCCTCCCTGAGTACTAGGATTACAGGCGTGATCTCTTTCTGTTTTTTATTTCAGCATATTATGGGGGTACAAATGTTTAGGTTATGTATGTTGCCTTTGCCCCACCTGAGTCAGAGCTTCAAGCGTATCCATCCCCCAGAAGGTGCGCATCACACTCATTATGCGTGTATATATTCTTCATTTCAAAGCTCCATTGTGACGTTGAGCTAGAAAGACATCCAGACCAACAGCCATCTCACTGCCACCCCATCCCTCAAACTGCTCCCCTCCTTCCTTTTGCAGTTCTTGAGCACCTGCACCCTGGCAGTGGCTCGCTTGCTCAATCCCTTCTCACGGTTTTAACCCTACTTACCTCTCGCCCAACCTGTTTCTCACTCAGCCACACCATTAATCCCCTCGCTCTCTCTTTCTTCTGAGACTGTTGTAAGTAAACTACATCAAATCATTAAGCTTTCCTGCAAAACCCTCCCTCTGCCCTCTCATCTTGTTATGCAGGATTGTAATTTGTGCCATATATTAAAACAGGTTTGTTGGCCACTTGTGCTTTGAAAACACCAGGCTAGATTTCTCAAAGCCTACATCCCAGCCTGGTGCTCTGTGTATCCCCGGGAGGGAAGGGCCTCAGCAGCATTTCCCAGATAGATTGGGCCAAAAATCTCTTTTAAAAAACACCTAGGCCAGGCGCAGTGGCTCACACTTCTAATCCCTGCACTTTGGGAGGCCAAGGCGGGAGCATCACTTGAGTCCAGGTGTTGAGAGCAGCACGGGCAACATGGGGAATGTCTCTACCGAAAAAAAAAACGTCCTGGAAATAAAAGCACCACTTAAAAAAAAAATCTATAGGAAAGTACTGCCTGAATTGAGATTTGACCTTCCTTCCTTCCTTCCTTCCTTCCTTCCCTTTCTTTCCTTCCCTTTCTTTCCTTTCTTCCTTCCTTCCTTCCTTCCTTTCTTCCTTCCTTCCTTCCTTCCTTCCTTCCTTCCTTCCTTCCTTCCTTCCTTCCTTCCTTCCTTCCTTCCTTCCTTCCTTCCTTCCTTCCTTCTTTCCTTCCTTCCTTTCTTTCTCTCTTTCTTTCTCTCTTTCCTTCCTTCTTTCCTTCCTTCTTTCCTTCCTTCCTTCCTTCCTTCCTTTCTTTCTTTCTTTCTTTTTTGTTTTGTTTTCTTTTGAGACAGGAACTTGCTCTGTCGCCTAGACTGGAGTGTTATGGCACGATCATAGCTCACTGCAACCTTGTACTCCTGGGCTCAAGCCATCCTCCTGCTTCAGCCTCCTGAGCAGCTGGGACTATAGGCACATACCACCATTTTCAGCTAATTTTTGTATTTTTTTGTAGAGACAGGTCTCCATAAATTGCCCAGGCCAGTCTTGAATTCAGGACTTCGAGCGATCCTCCAGCAGGTGTTGGCCTCCCAAAGTGCTGGGATTACAGGCGTGAGCCGTCACACCCATGCTGACATTTGACTTTCCGCTAAAATGGCACATCTTCTCTGACACCCTCAGGCGGAATGGCTTCTCCATTCTCATTTACCTGGGGGTCAAGAGTTCAGAGGGCACTCCCTAATTTAGCCCCCCAGAAAGTCACCACCTCTGCTTGACCACACCCACCCTTCCCCTGCCCTTATTGTCATCATCTACTAACCGCCAAGACACTTCCTCATATATTTGAAAACTTTTTTTTGTTTTTATTCTTTTCTTTTTTCCCCCTCATATTCTTTAATCTCTTTGATGCCTTACATAATCGCTTTCCTCTCTAATCTTTCACAAACAACTGTTCTGGGAAAATTCAATATTCACACTCATCATCCAGCTTACAATAAGAACAGTAATAGTGATCATGATAGCTAATATATTATTTTTGAATTGTCTGCTATGCACTAACGACTATCTTTAGCACTTGACATGCATTATCTCATTTAATCTCAACAACTACTGTACAAAAGAGAGAATCATTATTTACAATTTGGTGATGAGGAAAATGTTATTTATTATTATTATTATTATTATTTTAGACACAGGGTCTTGCGTTGTTGCCCAGGCTGGAATGTAGGGGTGCTATCATAGCTCATTGTAACCTCGAACTCCTGGGCTCAAGCAATCTCCTACCTCAGCTTCCGGAGTAGCTGGCACTACAGGCGAATGTCACCATGGCTGGCTAATTTGTTTTTTAATTTTTTGTAGAGACAGGGTCTTGCTATGTTGTCCAGGCTGGTCTCAAATTCCTGGCCTCAAGCAATCCTCCCTCTCAGCCTCCCAGAGTGCTGAGATCACAGGTGTGAGCCACTGCGCCCGGAAAAATATAATTAATAAGTGCAAGGACATACAGGATATTCAACAGCAGAACCAGGATTCTGAGCCATATTTAACTGGCCAGAATGCCTTTCTCTATGTTATAGTTATTCAGACTCTTTCTCCATTCCTTCATCAACCTACTGGCACGGACATTTGTTGGATCTTTTTTTTTTTTTTTTTTGAGACAGCGTCTCACTTTGTTACCCAGGCTACAGTGAGTGCCATGGTGTCAGCCTAGCTCACAGCAACCTCAAACTCCTGGGCTCAAGCAATCCTCCTGCCTCAGCCTCCCGAGTAGCTGGGACTACAGAGATGCACCACCATGCCTGGCTAATTTTTTTTTGTATATATGTTTTTAGTTGGTCAATTAATTTCTTTCTATTTTTGGTAGAGACGGGGGTCTCACTCAGGCTGGTTTTGAACTCCTGAGCTTGAGCAATCCGCCCACCTCGGCCTCCCAGAGTGCTAGGATTATAGGCGTGAGTCACCACACCCAGCCTGGATCTTACGATTATCTTAAACTGCTCCTTCTATAAGTGTTTGAACTCTGTAGTTCCCTCTTGACTAGGGCTTTCTGCCCCCTTAGATCATCATCCTTCCCCATCCCTGCCACTCCCTCCTCCTACACATGACCTCCAGTCATTTCCCTTATCCTTCTGCTACTCATCCTGTAGCCACCATTAGGATCCGCTGAAACTGCATGTCCTGCCATCCATTCGTCAACCAGAGATGCCTGCAGTGTTTAGTGTAGGGCAGCCCCCAAAAGCTGTGCAGTTTGCAGATAGCTTAGAGCAAAGAGGACACTGGCTTAATTTACTGGCAAGATGATAAAACACATTTATAACACGTGAGAGGTCATCTTTGAGCGCAGCCTTCTTCCCCAGTGATCTGATGCCATCAAGCAACATTCTCCCCTAGCGACAGTTTCACGTTTGCTGTCATCCCTTGTTATTTAGTAGTCCTTACTTTCTATGCCCAGAATATTTTCTGTAAAATCATAAACTGATGGGATGTTAGAACTAGAGAGGGTCATAAAATTCGTGGAGCCCAATCTCTTCATTTTACAGATAAAGAAGTGAGGCCTGGAGGAGCCCATGAGCTGACATTATCAACAGCAGTTGCTGAAAGGTTAAATAGAGGTAGCAGAATTTGCTAACGCCCTTTCAGAAAGGGATTTATTTCACCAATCTATCCTTGGCTTCTTTTTATCTGCCAGGTTGTCGCGGTTTGAGATCCGGGGCAGCCAGTGAGTATTTTGTGCGCATGGTATATTTTCTCTTGATCACTCACCAGTTGAGAAGCTGGTGTATTATCAGAGGGAAGTGGGGCCGACTGCTTTTCACAGCAGCACAATGAAGTCCTTTCTGTTGGGTGGGACACTTTGTCCAGATTTCCTTTGCACCAGATGGCTGTCCCCTAAATGCCCAAAAGCTCCTGGGATCATTAGGATTCCAGATGTGCTTACTACTGCCGATCTGGGGTAACGAGACGGCAGCTCTCTTCTTGCCAAGTATATGCTCAGCTGTTAGACTATTCAGAAATGTTTGGCATGCTTGTAATACATGGGTAATTTTCATTTTCAATTTTGATCCACTAAATAGGCATTATGCAGTATTTTAGAATACTTAGAGTTCATGTAGCTAAAAAAAACCCTGCTATATGAAAAGCACGTTCTAAAAATGTATTGGTGAATGTCTGAGACCTTCTAAATTCCAGGTTCCACAGTTCCATGGTGTCTCCCTTCTTAATACATCTGAACTTGCTCTGCATCCAATTATACTCTTTCCATTTTGCAAAATAACTCATTTTGTATTAGTCAGTAGTATGCACTTTGATATTAGGAAAAAAAATGGTTATACTTTAATGTGCTCCAGATTGGAGACCCTTATTAAGGCCAGTCTGCCTTATTTCCCAGTTGTACTAATTATAAGCACTAATTATTTCCGCGCTAGTATCTCAGGACTATCTTTTGATGCATGAAAGTTTTCAGGGAATTAAAACAACTGACTGACTTTGGGAATCATGTGAGAGAATTATTATAATATTCTTCACTCCCAATTATAAAAAGAGTTTTATGTCAGTTCATTAGACTTTCACCCCTGCTTCTTCGGGTCCAAGTCTGTCCTGGACTTCTGCCACATGGAAAGCAGTTGCCAGAATCCCCCTTCTTTGTACGGCAGTTAATGGAATTAATGCTGAACAGAGACTTACCTCACTGCTGATGCTGATAGACTTCTCAGAAGCAGTTTTTATATCTAATTCTTGTCGTTTATAAGGGAGTTAAACTAGATTTCCAAAATCTTTCTTACTTCTAAAGTCAACGATTCTCCAAGACCTTATGGTCACTTTCCTAATTCATAAATCAACCCATTTCTCGCTCACCTGAGAAATAATCCAGGTGTCCTTTGGGCAGGAAATGGATAATGTACTTTTCTGATACAAAAGGTGGGAGAATAGAGGGAAAGATCCTTTCCCAGAGATGCAGGTAGTCTCTTTTACAAATTTCTGAGTTCTAGAGCAATTATACTCTCTAAAAAGAATTATTAAGTCACACAAAATGAAGGCACCATCATACTGGAGAATAAGATTTCACACTTTTTGTGATGCAAAATTTCATGAGTCATATGAATTATTTACAATATATCCTCAATGACAAATTTATTCTAATTTAAATCTTATGGGATTCCAAACATAACTCATTTGCTCCCTTTATTATATACTGCATGAGAGAAGAGAATACTTTGGTGGAAAACTATTTCAGTGAAGCCAGACTATGCAATAGGACAGAAAAAACAAACCTACAGTAGAAAACTGCTTTCTTAAAAAAACTGCATATAAATGAAATTGAGTTTATTTTATGAAAATAAATCCAATGAAAACAAATTCCGAAAGTGGAATGTATTCAATCAATGATGAATTCATTTATAGACAATACAGCAGCAGCCTTGAGGATAGTTGCTGTGGGTGCTTTGTGTTCAGATAGAATGCTGGCCGGAGGCATAGGGAAACTGGAAATAGCAGTCGTGGCTTCTACCTGAATCCCATCAGCACTTGCAAGTTAATAGCCTGATATTTTGAGAAGGAGAGAATTGGAACTCTACAGGCAGCCAACCATTCCATTCTGTAATTAGTATAATTATCTCAGAAAACCTTTAGCATGCAATACTTAGAATAAGGCTATTCTAGATATTGACTTGCTGGCAAGCCACCCCCAAATCGTTGTCATTCCTTAATGTTTTTTTGAATCACTTATCTAGGGCTACTGATGAAAATAACAAAGGAAGGGCCGGGCGCAGTGGCTCACCTCTGAAAAAACTAACTCTCTGGGAGGCTGAGGTGGGAGGATCCCTTGAGCTCAAGAGTTGGAGACCAGCATTAGCAAGGGCAAGACTCTATCTCTACTATTATAAAAATAGAAAAAAAAAAATTGCTGGGCATGGTGGTTCATGCCTGTAGTTCCAGCTCCTCAGGAGTCTGAGACAGGAGGATCACATGAGCCCACGAGTTTGAGGTTGCTGTGAGCTATGATGGCCGGGGCAACAGAGCAAGACTGTCTCTAAATAAATAAATGAATAAATAAATAAATAACGAATGAAGCAGAGAAGCAATTATAGGAAGAGAAAGTACCCAGTATTATGTAAAGTGTGTTGGAACTGAGTCATATGTAAAATTTTTTTTTTTTTTTAATTCTTCACTCTTAAATTCTAGTTCCTGGAATCCCCTCCTTCATAACTGACTCACAATCTATTTTGGGACACACCGGGTCGTACTACACTCTTTTCACTGTACATTAACATTTCTACAGAAAACTCTGAGACTAATAGAATCATCAGACGATACTAACGGACCTCGCCCACTGCTGGCCCTGTGCTAACATGGAGCATTTGGCCTCAGTCAGGACTGACCTAAACGCCCCATGTTTCAGAGTCACGTCAACTAAGTCTGTGTTTAAAAAAAAATGAGTTGGCCGGGCGCGGTGGCTCACGCCTGTAATCCTAGCACTCTGGGAAGCCGAGGCAGGCAGATTGCTCCAAGGTCAGGAGTTCGAAACCAGCCTGAACAAGAGCGAGACCCCATCTCTACTATAAATAGAAAGAAATTAATTGGCCAACTAAAAATATATAGAAAAAATTAGCCAGGCATGGTGGCGCATGCCTGTAGTCCCAGCTACTCGGGAGGCTGAGGCAGCAGGATCACCTGAGCCCAGGAATTTGAGGTTGCTGTGAGCTTGGCTGATACCATGGCACTCACTCTAGCCTGGGCAACAAAGCGAGACTCTGTCTCAAAAAAAAAAAAAAAAATGAGTTGATTTGAAATACTTCTTTCACAGTTTAAGTGAAACATTTGATCTTGTTCTGTATTTAAAATATCTATTTTTTCCACTTCCTCCCTGTCAAAACTTCTCTAAACTTTTTTATAATGAATTTTATTGTTGTCTTTTTTTTCTAAACAGGGTTTGAAGCTACATTTTCATGTTGATTATAGTTGCTTTCTTCCCTCTTTCTTTACTATGTTCAGTTAATTTGGTTTCAGAGTTGGCATTAATTCCCTGACTTCAGAAAGATGTTCTCCAAGGAACTGAATCTTAGGCCTGAAAATGACATGAAAGTTTACATAGCATGTCTTTCACCTTCAGGCAGAGAGCCATGCATTAAAGATGCTATCTTATTTTTCATGGCTCTAGAGAAGACTATACAATCTCAACCCTGCATCTCATTTTGACATTTAGGTCTAACCAAGGCCTTTCTGCTTCAAACCCAGCCTGTTTCCCCTTGTTTTTTACTCAGTGAAGATAACTAACCATTTCCTTATAACAAGCTCTCTATAAGCTCAAAGAATGTATTCAATTGCCATCTGGCCTTCTCATTAAGGAAATTGATAATAGTCTTGCATACATCTCCTGATTAGTCTTCTTTTCCAACACTTGAATCATTCATTTTGCCATCTTTGAGGTTGTCTTCTAAATAATCTCCAATAAGCCTTTAAACATGGACTTCAGGAGTTCACATTTCTAAACTGTACTAATTTGAGGTCACCTAAAAGCTCCTTTGCATCATACTCTCATTCTACATTTATTTATTTTTATATTGGTCTTTTTAAAACATCCTAATATTATTAAAACAATTTTTGCTTAAATTTGGACTTGTTTTTCATGCAACTGATGGGTTTCAGATAAGGGTGTCTCTATAGAATAAAGGTTATTTAAATATGACACTGACACAGATGTAAGATGTCTCAAAGAAGCATTTATAGAAATTCGTAGCTAAAACTAAAATAGGTTTTTTTGTTCCTCTAACTTTTTAAAAATATTTTTCCTCTATTTAATCTTGGATGAATTTTCCAGTTCTGTGTTTTTCCAGCAAATTTCTGGCCAAAAAAAAAAAATCAGAAACTAGCTGCATAATACTAGTAGAATAACCATGCCAATTTAGCTTGGCATCAGTGGGATTTTGAACCCATTTAGAGTCTTTAGGAATGTTTTGGGCTATTTCTGCACAAATTATGTTTATTTTGCACAAATCGTATGTTTATTGTTTTCTTTTCTTTTCTTTTTTCTTTTTTTTTTTTTTTTTGAAAATCAGCCTGAAAATGATTACAACATATGCAAGTATGCAATTTGGAATTCATTAATCCCTCTGAAGTTTCAGGGCATTAGAATGGCAGCCGAAGGTAACCTTGTCTGGCACATTCAGTATGGGTCTTTGGAAAGTTGAACAAAGTGCTACCCTGGCATGTGGACTTTCATTTACTTTGGGAGAGAACCATGTCAGTGGGGAAACTAGTCAATAGAAATAATGACTGAAGCTCATAGGACTTAAAGGAGAATCCTCACAGGGGCACTTTGACACTCTCTGTTCCCTTTTCCTGATAATACAAAATGAACCATCTCTTGAATTAATACTAGAGAGCCTTATCTTTGCACAAGTCCAAAGAAACTCTAGGAGAACACCAAACTAAAATGGAAGACTAAGTGGAATATACATGTATTCAAGTTCATCAATAATTCTACACTGGCACTCTGGAAGGCCAAGGTGGGAGGATCACTTGAGACCAGCCTGATCAAAAATGAGACCCGCATCTCTACAAAAAATAGAAAAATCGGCTGGACATGGTGGCAGCGTATGGTATACGCCTGTAGTCCCAGCTACTCGGGAAGCTGAGGCAGGATCACTTGAGTCCAGGAGTTGGAGGTTGCAGTAAGCTATGCTGACGCCACTGCACTCTACCTGGGGCAACAGAGCAAGACTTTGTCTCAAAAATAATAATAATAATAATAATAATTTTACATTGAAAGAAGTATGAGATTGTGGCCTCAATACAGATGTCATTTTAAAAAAAATACTAACAGGGCCTTTTCTAATCATAACATTCATCTCTCTACTTGATTTTCTATACATCCACAAAGCTGTTCTGTTTATTTTTTTTTTTAGATTTTTTTTTTTTTTTTTTTGAGACAGAGTCTCATTTTGGTGCCCAGGCTAGAGTGAGTGCCATGGCATCAGCCTAGCTCACAGCAACCTCAATCTCCTGGGCTCAAGAGATCCTGCTGTCTCAGCCTCCCGAGTAGCTGGGACTACAGGCATGTGCCACCATGCTCGGCTAATTTTTTTGTATATATATTTTTAGTTGGTCAATTAATTTCTTTCTAATTTTAGTAGAGACGGTGTCTCGCTCAGGCTGGTTTTTTGAACTCCCGACCTTGAGCAATCCACCCGCCTCGGCCTCCCAGAGTGCTAGGATTACAGGCTTGAGCCACCGCGCCTGGCCAGCTGTTCTGTTTATATTGAAAGATGTAGATATATATAGATAAATTTATAGATGCAGACCATAGGTAATTTTTAAATTATGAAGATAATATAAAAATATTGTTAAAAATATTGTTAAAAAGAAGAAATAGGAAACAAAAGCATTCAGACTCCCACTACGTGAACACTACATGAACAATACATTAACATTGCTTCCTACAGTGACTCATCTGTTCTTCTATACACAATTGAAATATAGTTTTTATTGTGGGTTTTTGTATTTATTTTTTGAAACAGAGTCTCACTCTGTCACCCAGGCTAGAGTGCTATAGTGTCATTGTAGCTCACTGCAACTTCAAACTCCTGGACTCAAGTGATCCTCCTGCCCCAACCTCCCAAGTAGCTGGGACGCCCTGCTAATTTTTCTTTTTTCCTGCAGAGATGGGATCTCACTCTTGCTCAGGCTGATCTTAAATTCCTGGCCTCAAGCAATCCTCCCACCTCAGCCTCCCAAAGTGCTAGGATTACAGGACTGAGCCACCACATCCAGCCTAGTTTTTATTGTGACTTCTTTTATTTAACACAATATGGGTAATGCTTCTCCATACTACTAAAAATACTTGCTAGGTACCATGTGAATAGTGGATAGGCCATACTTTACTCAACCTTTCTCCATTAAATGTTAGGTGGCTTCCAGTGTTTTACAATTATGAATAATGTCAAGATGGCTTTGTGCATATAAATTTATGAATTATTTATTTAAGATAAATTACTTAAAGGGAGATAAATGGAATGGCACTCACTCTAGCTTGGGCAACAAAGTGACACTCTGTCTCAAAACAAAAAAAAAATAGGATTGAACATTTCCAAGCTTTTAAAATACAACAGCTTTCAGAAATATTTAAAAAATTAAAATACAGGGCCGGGCACAGTGGCTCATGCCTGTAATCCTAGCACTCTGGGAGGCCGAGGTGGGTGGATTGCTCAAGGTCAGGAGTGTGAAACCAGCCGAGCAAGAGCAAGACCCCGTCTCTACTATAAATAGAAAGAAATTAATTGGCCAACTAATATATATAGAAAAAATTAGCCAGGCATGGTGGCGCATACCTGTAGTCCCAGCTACTTGGGAGGCTGAGGCAGAAGGATTGCTTGAGCCCAGGAGTTTGAGGTTGCGGTGAGCTAGGCTGCCGCCACGGCACTCACTCTAGCCTGGGCAACAAAGCGAGACTCTGTCTCAAAAAAAATTAAAATACAATGAGCAATCTATAAGAATAACAGCTTTACTAAACTTTGCCATCATTGAATATTGCCATTTAAAAATCAGTTCTGGGGGTGGGGGGCGTGGGCAATATACGTAACCTTAACATTTGTACCCCCATAATATGCTGAAATAAAAAAAATAAATAAAAATTAAAAAAATTTTTAAAAATCAGTGCTGTGTATTATTATGATTATCATTTTCTTTGCAAACATGACTATTCCAACCAAATACTATTATTGCTAACTCTTTCTCTTTACGTGGAGGAGAGGGAAAAGTATGTGTTGTTTAATATACATGGACAAAGCATTTTCCACTTTAAGTCTTCGATGAGTAGCCTAGATTATTCGATGAGTGTAGTGATAAGTCATTACCTTCCTGAGGTTTGATCTGCCTCACTAATCTCTGAGGCAGACTTTCCATAGCATAAGCAAGGGCTAAGGTCTAACCCATACTGAATTGTGTTCTGAGCTGTTGTCCTCCAGCGGTTCTCAGCATTTAATTATCTCAAGGTCAAGTCCTGTTAATTATCACCCAGCTGTACATCAAGCTTTTATGTCCTGAACTGAGTGGTTTTTTTTGCATATAGGCTTTTTAGTGGCTTTAATTTGGGAAAAAATTATTAACACAAAGAAGTGTTGAGCTCTGGAAAGGAATTCCAAAGATTCTAAGCATGACTTTTCCATTTTTCTTTTTATCTGATTTTTCCATTCCTGACCCTGAGGCCTCATTCTTGCTATTCTCTGCGGAGAACCAAGTCCAGAGATGTACATGCAAGCATGCATGCACACACACAAAGAGAAAATCATAGCAGATGTTTAGATGCATGGACACTTTCTGAAAGAACCAACCAGAAACTATTGGTGGTGATTAGTGGAACATGGGGACAGAGTGTCCCTTTCTCAGCATGCCATCTGATAACCAGGAATTACCTCTCCCCTCAAAAAATCAATTTAGTATAAGAATGGATCACTTCCATGAGTGTTCAGAAAAGATATCCTTTCATTTCCTTTAAGACACTTAGCATTTGTGACTGATATAAATGGAATTGGCACTTTTGTGTGGTTATAGAGTAAATACAACAGAATGGGAGAACTTTAGCAGCTGTTTAAGTAATAGACTGTTCAGATTCATTTTCCTTTATGCACTTGAATGTTACAGACTTCCTCTTGTTGAGTTCAATAGGAGGAGTAAGGGAGATTTGCAGACCAAGTTGAAATGACTAACAAGAACAGTATATGTGAGACAAAGCCTTGCCATAAATCCACCCCCCCTAGTATCTCTCTTCTGCAGGCCCAGTGATTTGTAGCAAGAGCAAATACAAGGCCTAAATTTTCTTTCCTTTTAAACTCCCCATAGGAGATCTTGGGCTACATTAAAAATAAGCAACCACCTCTATCTATTTACCTAGCATCCATTTCAGGCTTTGAGCAGAGCCCAGTAGTAACACATGAGTACAAGTAAAATACGTGTTTATTATTCATTCATTTAACAAGTATCCATTGATTGACTACCATGGCCAATGTTAGTATGCTGCCATGCGGAGGCACTGGAAATTGGCCTCTGGATAATTCAGGATACAGTTCCTTCTTCTACAAAGCTTACAGTCTGGGTATATCTAAATTATAAATAATAAACAATAGAAATGCTTTATTTTGAGACGGAGAGGCGTGAAAAAAAAAAAAAAAAGAAATGCTTTATTTTGTTCAAGAATTTTTTTTTTTTTGCCTTTTCTGTTCCCCTCTCTACTTTTTTAAATTCGATGTCCTAGAAATGAAGATTTGCTCCTAATTAATTTTAACCATGGCTTTGTGAAAAGGTATCCTATTTTATCACCTTTATTTTCCCACAAGAAATGAATAAATAAAACAGTACTATATTTTGTCTCTTTGGGAAGAAAGTGAATACCGATGCTATTGAGAATGAATTCCATTTGCTCTTCTCTGTCAGTCAGGCTACTAAGGAGAAAATAAGTCCCCAAGTTAAAAGAAAGTGAATTTTTCTTTTTTTTTTTTTTGAGACAGAGTCTTGCTTTGTTGCCCAGGCTAGAGTGAGTGCTGTGGCGTCAGCCTAGCTCACAGCAACCTCAAACTCCTGGGCTCAAGCAATCCTGCTGCCTCAGCCTCCCAAGTAGCTGGGACTACAGGCATGTGCCACCATGCCCGGCTAATTTTTTTATATATATATATATTAGTTGGCCAATTAATTTCTTTCTATTTTTATAGTAGAGAAGGGGTCTCGCTCAGGCTGGTTTTGAACTCCTGACCTTGAGCAATCCGCCCGCCTCGGCCTCCCAGAGTGTTAGGATTACAGGCGTGAGCCACCGAGCCCGGCCAAGAAAGTGAATTTAAAATAAAATTTTTACATAAGATTTTATGAATATACTCACTGATTATATGTGCAATACGTGCAGTCTAAGTCATTTCGCTTTAAGTATGTACATATTGGAAGGCAATGTGGTGAAGGGATTAAAAGCCTGGGCTTGCTAGCTGCATTTATCTTTCCAAGTTACTTTAGTTTCCTCTTCTGTAAAATGGGGACAGTGATAATTATCCTTTCCTCATGGGATGTTGTGAGCATAAAGTGAGTGAGTTAGTGTAAAGCACATAGAACAATATGTTTTTCCTCCTTGGTTTTAGGCATAATCTTTTGTCCCAGGCAGCTGCAGGTTGTTCATCTGCTTTAGAAGGTTTTCCAGCAATGCCCTCTCTCCACAATTCTGGCCTGAGTGAGCAACAGGCAGCTTGCATCAGTACATCAGATAGCTCGCAGACAGATTAGAAAGGACATGCACGCCGGGCCCAGGGTCTGGCCCTGGGGACTGACTCCTAACATTGACACAGAGCTGGGCAGGGGCTGGCGAAAGAACATGTAAAAACACCATGAAGTTTTCCTACCATTTTTTAGGATACCCTTTTTTGGGGGGGCAAGGGAGGGTGCAGAATGCAGTACTTACTTGGTTGCTATAAACCTTTGACTGTTTTCCAGAGTTTTAACAAATTTGTTTTGACAATTTCTGCTTGCTTTTTGATGTTTCTGTTGGGGGACGGGAGCTTGGAGCTGCCTACTGCACCATTTTGCTGATGTTACCTCCGTGGGTGAGATTTTAAAGATTAACTTGTCCATGACTCCCCTCCCTGCCAGAAATAAGACTACTGACAGTGCTCAGTTGTTCTGAGGATTAACTGAGGTAATGAGATAATAACTGTGCCTGGCTCATTGTAAATACTCCATGAAAAATATTATTAGTAACTATTATTCTGAACTATAGTGTGAATTGAAATGTTTGATGTGCTAGGTCTAGGAAAACTTCAATACCAGATTGCAGTGGCATTTACTTCCTTTTCTGAGACAGCTAAAGGTAGCATCATTCATTCCTCAGGGGCAGCCTCGTGCCCTCAAATATCTGGAATGTCTGTGTGATTCTTAACCAGAGTCTGGATCCACAATTATATTTCATAAATATTATAGGATTTCTAAGGCTAGGCCTGGGCAAAAAGAATGATAAAATACAAATTCAATTCACATAAGGATAAAGGAGCCTTGTGGGATATTGCAATATTTCCTAGAGTAAATAGAAAATATAGACAGAAAGAAAAGATAAAAAGAAAGCTATCAATGGTGTCCTGCCAGAATGGCCAGAGAAAGACATGGAAATGCTGTGGAAAATACCTGCAAAAGGAAACAACTAATATAGGGTCATCTTGAAACATTCACAGACTCACATTGTTATTCTTAACTTCCCAGAAATTGAGAACTCATGTGATCTGGCTGGGATCAAGACCTGCACCTCTTCGAGTTGAAATTCAGTGCTTAGTAAAACTCTCCACTTCTCTACATGTTATATAGATGTTTTTCATTCCCTGGACGTTCTCCCACTTATTTCTTCATAGGTCTAATGACCTACCCACTGAATACCAGTGAGATGTTGGATAAAGAATCATTGTCAAGATGTATGATTAACTTGGCTAAATGCTAACCCAGTTTCGCAATGAAAACCTTACTTTGCTGCCATTCAAAACTTTGTAAAAGATATATTCACATGATGTTTTTGCTAATGCAGGAAAGTGCATTTCATATTTGTCAGGTATTGTCCTTTCACATGTGTTTCATATCAAATACAAGAAAGGTCAAATGAAATCTAAAAAAAATATTGGCAAGATCTGCTCATAGTGTGTCTTCCAGCACATCTGGGAACCTCTGTAAAAAATTAACTCAGCATTCTGGACTCTTGGGATGGCCAGATTCTTAACAGGTTTAGCAGAAGCACTTTTTTGCAAGCCAAGGCATATAAGAAATATTTTGGACCTGTAGACCATTAAATACCGTACAGTTAGCCTAGTGCATGAGAAAAACAGCAAATATTTTGATGGAGATGTCTAGTTCCATTCAAAACTGAAAAAAGAAACCATGCATTTATTGACAATTGCATTTGGCAGTCTGTACTCTGCGGCTAAAGTGTAAATGGAAGATTGAATATCAGACTTTTTTTTTCCTAAAAGAAAATTAAACATTGTGGGCAATTTATACTATCACATTGGCTTTGGGTTTGACAGAGTGTCTGCAAAGGAGTAGGAAACTTTCCACTAAAACCTACATGAAATCCAGATCCAGATTTCTATTTTCTCCCCTCTTATTGAGTACCTTTTTGAAGGTAAGCTCAAGGAGAAAAATACTGAGGAATACAGTGTCATTAGCAATGAGAGATATTTCAAACATTTCTCTTTTCCCCATGCGGAAGTGGATTTTTGTTTATTGTTTGACCTAGACCTGAAAACCATTCCTTATATTATCCTAATACAATACAGTGACCCTGAAATAGCCACACTTGGTTTCTTGCCATACACAGTGAATAAACACCAGTCAATCCACTTCCATTTAGCAAAGTTGGTCTAAGCAAATTAGAGACCCCCTAGGGAGCCTAAAAATATACCAATGCCCCATTCCCCTCACTTCCTTTGGCACTGTTAGTTCATTTATTTTATTTTGTGTTATTTTCTTATTTTTATTTATTTATTTTGGTGACAAGGTCTCAATCTATTGCTCAGGCTGGAACACAGTGGTGTGATTACAGCTCCCTGCAACTCCCTGCCTCAGCCTGCAGAGTAGCTAAGGCTACAGGCACTTGCCAACCACACCCAACTAATTAAAAAAAAGAATTGTAACAACAAGGTCTCACTATCTTGCCCAGTCTGGTCTCGAACTCCTGGGCTCAAGTGATCCTCTCACCTTGGCCTCTCAAAGTGCTGAGATTATAGGCGTGAGCCACTGCGCCTGGCCTCTTATTTCATTTTGGAAGTTCCTCATTGTGATGTGTAGCCATGATTGAGAACCACTGGAAAGCAATGTGCTTTATATGAAGGAAAAATATCTAGTCAGTTTTCGGATAAATCCAAATGAATTGAATTTGAATCTATATAAAGAGAGTTTTTTTGTTGTTGTTCTGTTTTTGAGACAGAGTCTCACTCTGTTGCCTGGGCTAGAGTGCAGTGGCGTCAGCCTAGCTCACAGCAACCTCAAACTCCTGGGCTCAAGCGATCCATCTGCCTCAGCCTCCCGAGGCACATGCCACCAGGCCTGGCTAATTTGTTTCCATTTTTGGTAGAGACCGGGATCTCACTCTTGCTCAGGCTGGTTTCGAACTCCTGACTTTGAGCGATCCTCCCGCTTGGTCACCCTGGTCACCCTGATCCACCACCCTTGGTCACCCTGACCTCTGGCTCAAAGCCCTGTTCTTACCAAATCACGGTGACAGGTATTTTGGGGAGGCATAAGGAGGTGAGTGGGAGGGGATGGAACCAACTTTTTCCAGTATTTTGGCTTTTGGGGTTTTTTTTGAGACAGTCTTACTCTGTTGCCTGGGCTAGAGTGCCGTGGCATCAATCTACCTCACAGCAACCTCAAACTCTCGGGCTCAAGCAATCCTCCTGCCTCAGCCTCCCAAGTAGCTGAGAGACTACAGGCACGGGTTACCATGCCTGGCTAATTTTTTTTATTTTTAGAAGAGATGGGTCTCACTCTTATTTAGACTGCTCTGGAACTCCTGAGCTCAAGCAATCCTCCTGCCTCAGCCTCCCAGAGTAGTGCCAGGATTACAGGTGTGAGCCACCACCCCTGGCCTCTGTATTTTGTAATGTATGTTTTCTTCAACATGTAACCAATCAGTATTTTGTCATTTTAGTCAGCTGATCAATCGGCCTCAAATATAAATAAATAAAAGTTAGAAATTTTTTAAGAAAATAAAATAAATGCAAGGAAGCTTAACCACAGATGTCCTGTAAACAACATAGCTTCTGACTATCTGTGTAACCTTCTGTAAGTCATTTTACCTCTTTCGGACTCTGTTTCCCCATCTATTAAATAAGGAGACTGAAGTAACTCATGTGTTAAATATTTTCTAGCCACGAAATACTATAATTTTGTGATAGATTAACTACTTTAACATAGTTTGAGTCCTGCTAAATCAATGATATACTCAATAAAGATGTATTGATTGCCAAATCAAAACAGACATTTTAGTACTGTGCCAGAGCTGTGTTTGGCTGGACGTGGTGGCTGGGGCCTGTAATCCCAGCGCTTTGGGAGGCCAAGGTAGGAGGACAGCTTGAGGCAGGAGTTCGAGACTGGCCTGGGCAACAGAGCAAGACCCTATCTCCATAAAAAAGTAGCCAGGCACAGTGGCATGCACCTGTAGTCCCAGCTACTTGGGAGGCTGAGGCAAGAGGATTGCTAGAGCCCAGGAGTTGAAGGTTGCAGTGAGCTATAAATAATTCCACTGCACTCTAACCTGGGCAACATAGTGAGACTCTGTCTCACCCTCCTCTAAAAAAAGAAGAGCTGTGTTCTAGCCAAACCAAACTCTCTGTGCCTATCTTGCTATGTGTTTTAACTTACTAATCCAGATGTGTGATTATTGATTCTGGAGATATTATTGAAAAACATATGTTAAGAAGGTGGACTCCCTTTAAAAATCTAAAATGACCATGTGTCCACTCACTACATACTCATATCTCCCTATTTATTGGCTCCCTAACACCCATCTCAGTCACCAGCATCAGAAAACAAATTCCGGAGTCCACTTCCTCAAGTCCACTTCCTTCCGCTTCTTGGGCATGACTCCGGGTAAAAAAAAGAAAAGAAAAGAAATTCCATGAGGGCAGGGACTGTCCATCTGTTCACATCTATCCCCATGGCTCCCAGCGCAGTGCCTACTCTATAATAGATTATCACAAATACTTATTAAATGAGTAACTGAATTAACTTCGAATTTGAGGGTAAATCTAAATTTTAAGGAACCAGTGTCAATTCTTAGCTGGTATCTTAAAATGTAACTGTCAAGAAATGGACTCTATCCCATATGACTTGAAGTAAAAAAAAAAAAAAGAAATGGACTCTAGCCTTTAATTGGTCACTACCTAAATTATGTCACCCTCTGGTCCTCAGTTTCCCCAACCATAAGGCTCCCCAAATCTCTGATCTTATGAACTCTACTACTGGTATAGAAGGTAGAAAACATTTGACTTGATGGAGGTTTGACCTGGATATCTTGACCTTGTATAGACCAGAGTTGAAATGCAAGTACTTGTGAGCCAGGCAGGAAACATAAATAAGTAAAGTAGGTTGGGTGGTGAATTGCTTAGGGCAATTAAGGGTCAAACTGAAATATATCGAAACCAAGAAGAATGCAAATGAAATAAAACCACAAAAAGAGGAACATTTGTTTAGTTGCTTGGAATCACAATCTCTTCAGGCATCAAGAACAGTGCCTACGGCCAGGCAGAGTGGCTCATGCCTGTTATCCTAGCACTCTGAGAGGCTGAGGCAAGAGGATCACTTGAGCTCAGGAGTTCCAGACCAGCTTGAGCAAGAGCGAGACCCCGTCTCTACTAAAAATAGAAAAAACTAGCCAGGTGTGGTGGCATGTGCCTGTAGTCCCAGCTACTCAGGAGGCTGAGGCAGGAGGATTGCTTGAGCCCACGAGTTCGAGGTTTCTGTGAGCTAGGCTGACACCATGGGACTCTAGCCCAGGCAACAGGGTGAGACTCTGTCTCAAAAAAACAAACAAAAAAAAGAAAACAGTTCCTATGCTCCATCATTCATGTTAAGCAACTGGGTAAGGATAACTCATTAGCTTGCAGAATCAAAATGATAAGACTCCTGATCACTGACCCTGCACTAATCTCTTACCAGACTCCTGCTGTCCTTCTCCAAACCATCATCTTTATGAGGGTGCAGGTTGATGGTCCCCAATTCGCAAACTGCGGACATGTTTGCTGTAGAGACTGTTACCAAAAACCCTGCACTTGTCCACAAGACCGAAGAAGAATGAGGACAAGCAGTTGGAGGAGGAAGGAAAAAAGAGTTTACTTTGCCAGCAAGGGAGGAAAAATGATAGAACTTGTTGTCTCAAAATCCCAAATTTTCCTGCACATTCACAGAATAGAGATTTTAAAGGATGGGTTCTCAGCTTTATGCAATTACTCTTCAACTACAGTTGATTAATTCTGATCCTCCCCTCTCCACTGAAGACCTCCACCCAGGATCTCCCTTTACCAGCCATCTTCTGTTGCACAAATAAACAAAAGGCTTACCCAGCCCCTCCCAACCCCTGGCCTGAGGCCGGGATGCAGGCTTTAGTTTTCAAAAAGGAGTAGAGGATGTTTTAAAGAGACAGAAAATATTTTTGCCATTTATTCCAGACCATTCCCTCTGTTAGAAGACACTGTCGTGTGTGGTGTGAAGTCGGGGACAGCTGGCTTGAGCACAGAATGGCATGTTTCCCCCAGCTGCTGGGGCCTGTGGACAGGCACCCTGTGGCCGTCCTCCTGGTCACCAGGTTCCAAAATTCTGCAATAGCTTGGACTCCCCCATCTTCCCTCATTTCCAGTCATTCATCAAGTCTTGCCAACACATTCTTCAGCTGCCCTCCACATGCATCCCTTCCCTTCCCCTTTCACAGTCCCCATCTGGTTCACACTCTCGTCAACTTCTCCTCCGATGTTACAGCAGCCTCGGAATCTCCCAGCTCCTGTACTGTCCAGCTCTGGTCTTTCATGCAAACTGCCCAGGCTCGTGCATTCCCACAGCATGAAGGATGCGATGACATTTAAAACCTCCCACCTAGCCACCTGGCTTCCACTCATTTCTCCCGTGAGACTTTGGTCCTCATGAAATTGTTCAACCAGCTGTTGCCCAAATGACCCTCTCAAGTTCCGCTCCCACACCTTTGTGTGCTGTCCCACCCAGTGTGGGCACCATCCTACTGCCTTCTCACCAGTCCAAATGTTGCCAGTATTTTAAAAAACCTGTTCAAGTCCTACTTCCTCCTTCAGGTCTTGCTCAACAACTTTGCCTGCATTGTTGTTTCCTCCTTTAAACTCTGTCAAAACTTAGTAGCTTCACATTTAGAGGTACTTAGTAAAGGGTTCCCTATCTATTTTGTGGATGTCTTATGTCCTGCGCCCCGATCAGAATGTAATGTCCTGTTGATCAATGAGTTTTCTTTATTCCCTCATGGCAACCAGTGTAGTAGCATCTTAGACTTAAACAAATGCTCAATAAATATTTGTCAAATGCATAATAATAAGCACACCCAAGAGAGTCAATGGAAAAAGACTTTTCTTCTTCCTGAATACAAAGAACTGAACTGAAAGTTAGTATTTGCAGGACAACATTATACCCTGCAAGACCAGTCAGGAGGACTCTTCTAAAGCTTCACTAAAGCAGTTTGAGAAGCAAACTTTCACTTCCCTAAAGTATTTCTGCTGCTTTTGATCATGCAATTTGAGAAAGGAGAAAAACAACTTCCCTGGCTAACAGGAGGCAAGCAATTTGAGAATTTCTATTGTATTTTAGGAAGAACTAATGACTCTACACAAACTGCTTGAGTGACTGATGAAAAGTCATATGCAAATTATTATGAATAAGTTACAAATAAATCAGGGAGAAATCCATATTTGATATTTTAGTTCTCCTATATCATTATCACAGATGACTTTAAAATTATTTATGTATACATTCGAGACATCTGACATCTCCCCAGATGTGATATTCTGATACACCATATCTTCTATTGTTTAAATCATAACCTGTGATGGTACTTCTACGTTTCAAAACAATAGTGATTAAGCATCCAGCAATTACTTTCTGGGGATGATCTTTCCTCCATCTTCACACCCCAATACTTTCAATTTTATCAGACAAAGAAATTTTCCCTCTATCTCCTGAGTCTCATTGAAAATAAGTTGAAAGATAATACCACTTTTTTTTTTCTTGGAGACAGAGACTTAGTCTATCTCCCAGGCTGGAGTACAGTGGCATCATCATAGCTCACTGCAACCTCAAATTCCTGAGCTCACACCATCCTCCTGCCTTAGCCTCCTGAGTAGTTGGGACTACAGGCACATGCCACACACCTGGCTAATTTTTGTATTTTTTGTAGAAATGGGGTCTTGAACTCCTGGCCTCAAGCAATCCTCTCACCTTAGCCTCCTACGGCACTAGGATTACTGGTCCGGGCCACTGCGCCCGGCCACAATACCACTTCGGTTAGAAAAATAATTTTTTAAGATGCTCCCCTAAAAAGCAGTAAGAATTTAATCAAGTGAAGCTAAGTTCAACTGAGTTTGTGGATCTTGCCATTTTAAACCATTTATTCAGATTGTTCTGTCTGCAAAATAGTGCAATACTCATTCTACTTTTCAGACTGTGTTGTCATTTAGTAAGTAAACTTTAATAACTTTCATTAAATTTTAACAAATCTAGTTATTGTTGAAATAGTTGTGATAATGGCATGATGGCTATACAAAAAAAATGTTGTCAACTAGAAACACATTCTAAAGAAATTATAAATGAATTGTCATGATGTCATGATGAAACAAGGTAATTAGAGCTTAATACAGAAAGAAAGCTCACATGTGGCCATTTTACCAAATAGGTATATTATTACTGTACAGGATCAATTAAGACTTTTTCCGCATTAAAAAGTGTAAAGAAGTAGCTAAGTCATAGAGCATTTTTTACTGCCGTGGTATGTTAGATTTATAGGTGCCTGGAAACATTTTAATTACTCACATCAGGAAATATTGTTGGCAGTACTCCCTGAGAACTGTCCCTCAAAACCAATTCCTTACTTTGGTGACTAGAGTCTGGCCCTGGCCTGGGAGCTAGTTCATATGCCAAAGAGGATGTCTTCTGGGGCATAGTGACCTCAATAAAGAGACTTAAAATCATCTTACAAGAAATAGTGGAAGGGAAGGGGACTAGTTAACCTGGAAACGGAAGACTAGGGTGAGTTATAATAGCTACTTTCAAATATTTGAGGTAATAGTTTATAAAAGGGAGAGTAGACTTATTCTATATAACTTAAGAGTGAACTAGAGGCCGGGTGCGGTGGTTCACACCTGTAATCCTAGCACTCTGGGAGGCCAAGGCAGGCAGATCATTTGACCTCAGGAGTTCGATACCAGCTTGAGCAAGAGTGAGGAGACCCTGTCTCTATTAAAAATAGACAACTACAAATATATAGGAAAAATTAGCCGGGCATGGTGGTGCACACCTGTAGTCCCAGCTACTCAAGAGTCTGAGGCAGGAGGATTGCTTGAGCCCAGGAGTTTGAGGTTGCTGTGAGCTAGGCTGATGCCCCAGCACTCTAGCCCAGGCAACAGAGCCAGACTGTCTCAAAAAAAAAAAAAAAAGTGAACTAGAACCAGTGACCAAAGTTTCAAGGATCCAAATTTCAATTCAACCAATAAAGAACTTTCTAACAATTGGGGTAATACT
The DNA here is from genome assembly GCA_008750895.1 of Mirza zaza. NCBI lineage: Eukaryota > Metazoa > Chordata > Mammalia > Primates > Cheirogaleidae > Mirza > Mirza zaza. The sequence continues at coordinate 1,420 of VSMD01081293.1, read as the reverse complement.
TCAGTGGAATGGGTAGCTCCTTTGAAGGAATTCAAACTGAGGCTGCTTAGTCAAGTATGAGGTATGCTTTACAATGCTGCTCCAAATGTGGTCCACAGAATGGTGCTGGTCCACACATTCTTTTTTCCTCTTTCTTCTTTTCTTTTCCTTTTCCTTTAAAAAAAAAATTTATTTCATGTACAGAGGTCTAATGTGGTGTCTTTCGTGGGGTGAATACCTTGGATAATCCATTCACAAAAGATCACTTAGTCCAACTTAATGAAGCCTGTGTCCTTTGCATGCTGACAGGGACAATGGGGACACATACTCCAGATTAGACCATGCCAGTGTGAACAGACATGACAAGAGCTAGAGCCCTGGCTGAATTTTCTCGAGTGGTTCCAAGTGGAGCCGCTGGTGACCCATCTTACTTGCAGGAATACAAAGACCTTTTTTTTCCCCCAGATTTAAATTTTAATGACAACTTCCCTGCAGTTATATATCTAAAATCATGTTTCCTATAAATAAGAAACATTTTATAATAACCAGGACAATGCCACTTATAAAATATATACTGTTACATATTTATATATCAAATGTTTTGTGTGCCTATATGATATATTGACACAGATAGGATGGTAATCTAGCCTAGATTTTTTTGTTATTGTGGTAAGAAGACTTAACATGAGCTCTATCATCTTGACAATTTTTTGTGTACAATATAGTAATGTTAACTATAGGCACAATGTTGTACAGTAGATCTCTAGAACTAAACCATCTTGCATAATTGAAACTTTATACTAATTGAATAGCAACTTTCCATTTCCCCCTCCTCACAGTCCCTGAAAACCATCATGTTACTCTCTGCTTCTATGTGTTTTACTATTTTATATACCTCATATAAGCAGAATTGTGCAGTATTTGCTCTTGTGTGACTGGCTTATTTCGCTTAGCATAATGTCCTCAAAGTTTATCCAAGTTGTCACATATGGCAAGGTTTCCTTCTTTTTTTAAGGCTAAGTAGTATTCCATTATATGTATATACCACATTTTCTTTTTTTTCTTTTTCTTTTTTTTTTTTTTTTTATTTCAGCATATGATGGGGATACAGATTTTAAGGTTTCAATAAATGCCCTTTCCCCCCCTCCCCCCACAAGTCTGAGTCTCCAGCATGACCATCTCCCAGACGGTGCACTTCTCACTCATTATGTATGTATCTACCCATCCCCTCCCCGTCCCCCTGCCCAATACACTATTATTGTAGTACCTATGTGTCCACTTAGGTGCTGCTCAGTTAATACCAGTTTGCTGGTGAGTATATGTGGTTCTTGTTTTTCCATTCTTGGGATACTTCACTTAGTAGTATGGGTTCCAGCTCTAACCAGGAAAATATTAGATATGCTATATCACCATTGTTTCTTAGAGCTGAATAGTACTCCAT